>JAPYZP010000061.1:0-64265 GCA_030522985.1 Torymus sinensis | reverse complement strand
GAGAGAGAGAGAGAGAATCTCGCGCGTAATATTCCACGAGAGGGATTTTTCAAATCGCCCCCGCCGTCGCCGGACCAATTACGGAACGACTAGCCAGCCGGTTACCTCTATATACTATACCAGCGTTTTTCTTTGGGCTTCACGTAGCGGAGGAGCGGAAAAAGCGTGAAACTCGCGCTTTTCGTTGGTAGCATTCCGTGAAACGAGTAGGAGCGAGAGGGGCAGACGCGGCGCTGAAACAATGCCACCGCAGCGCGTGCGCACACACATTTCTTTCTTTCTGCAAGCTGAGCGATGATTTTGCGGCCTGCCGAGAGAAATTCGCGCACCCGTTCTCGCGAGTCTGTTGTCGGAGGATCGCGGAAGGAAGTTACTGGGATTTCATTATTACGTAATAATTACGAGTGTTTACGGCTCTGATAAACGAACGGTGACGATACCAGAATCACTTGGTCATTTCGATTGACTGATTCGCTTTGTTATTCTACTTTTTTCGTATACAGTTAAAAACAACTTTTATCGTACGAGCATAAAAATATAAATAAAAATAATTAAACTAATAGTCGTATGTATGATAGAAATAACATAATTATATAAAATTAAACGTCATCCGAATAAAATATTGGCAAAAAATAAATATTTTTGTTTATTTTTGTTATTAAAAAGATATTTTGGTATTATTAAAATGCGGTAGTATGTTTAATTAAATTAGTACAGAAAATTTAACTTCTTTATAATAGTAAAGCAATAAAAAGAAAGATTAATAGTTTCAATGGGTTTTACATTTTAAAAGTAGTTATAGTTTATTTTGCTGTTGTGTTTTATGTTACTATAGCTAAACCCATGCACGCGCGCTTTATGTTCTTTTTTTAATAAAAATGCTAAGAATAATTTATTTATTATAAGCCAGAAGTCTTTTTGTTTTAATTTTAATGTATTTTTAATTATTGATATAATACTGTAAGACATTTATCCTTAATTAATACTAAAGTGTTAAATAACTAAATAAAACATAAAATCTGAACATAATATTGGCATAATTTATTCTAAAGAATCTCTTTCACTTTCCATTCCAATTCTCTAAACCTTCTTTATTGTTAAGATTAAAAAATTTCTTTGTTTTGAATTTTAACGCTCAGTTTAACAACCAATCACATCGATTTTTAAATGAGCCACTAATCCCGGCCATCATTTTTTTAAGAGAGGATAATATTGACATGATTCATTCTAAAGAATCACTTTTACTTTCCATTCCAATTCTCTAAACCCTCTTATTGTTAAGATTAAAAATTTTGTTTGTTTTGAATTTTAACGCTCAGTTTAACAACCAATCAGATCGATTTTTTAAATGACCCACTACTTCTGGCTATCATTTTTGAAAGAGAGGAATTAAAGTATTAAATAATTGAATAAAAAATAAAATCTGAACATAATATTGACATAAATTATTCTAAAGAATCTCTTTTACTTTCCATTCCAGTTCTCTAAACCTTCTTTGTTGTTAAGATTAAAAATGTTGTTAGTTTTGAATTTTACCGTCAGTTAACAACCAATTACATTGATTTTTTAAATAAATTACTACTTCTGACCATCAGTTTTTAAAGAGAGTATAGTGATGTGAAGTTATAACAAGAAAGAGGATCTAAAGTATTTCATTCATAAAATTAATAATAAGTCATTTAATAAATCACTGATACTTAATTATATGAAATGAATTAACTTAATTAAATGTTGAATTCCTCAAAAACAATATTTTAATTATATGGCTAGAATAGATTATTTGAAATGAGACGCTAATACGACAAGCTGATAATTGACAACGGAAAAGGGGATCAAAAGAGACAAATGTAGTTCAATTAGCGCTCGAATAGAATGAAAGAAGTCAGAATTGCCAATTGGTACGAAGAGAGATCGCAATTGAAAGGCGAACGCAACGGACTGCGGATTCGACTGCCGCCGCGGCAGCTTCTATAACGCTCTTGTACTTTCATATTCATTCACCAAATGGAAACTCAGGCGTCAGCGGTGCGCATATTGCGAGGCGCAGTCGCCGGATGCAATCAGGTTTTCCTGCCCTTGCGAAACTGGACCGAGCACGCGTGCGCGGAGCTCGTGAAAAATTTTAAATTACACGCCTCCTCGCCGCATCGCACACGAAATGCGCTCTTTATCATTTGCGCGCCGGCTGCAGGAGCCATTAATTCCACTTCATCTTCGCGAATCAACCTGCGCTGCTTCGCCCGTTCGCCGCGGCGAAACTCTATATTATCTGGAACGTTTTACGGCTAGTGTATCCTAGATTCTATACGCGGGAGTCAATTTCCTGATTTTCTTTTCTACGGGCAGTGTTGACAGTACGCGCAAGTATCACGACCCATCAATCTGTATAAATTAGTCAATTATGTGACCTACTTTCTGGAAACATTCTGAGAACTTTTAAATGCTGCAGTTTAAAAGACTTTAAGATTGTTTGTTGCACCCTCCATCATTAATATAGTATATGAGTGGGATCCTTTGAGGGCCAATTCATATTTGAATAAAAAAACACATTTAATTTGTGCGAAGTTTCGTCAGTTGGATTTCTGACCTCTTCAGGCACAACATTGATCTATGTTGGTAAAGCCTTTACCAGCCGTGTCAAAAGTTACATAGTCAATTAAAAGACTTTACTCAAAATTTAGTTTGTTCTTAAAACCTATTAGCACACAAATATCATGTATACAAAATGCGAAATGAGCAGGTCTTAATAGTTGGTGAAATTCTTCGATTCGGATATTATGTGCACGCTATGAGCCTTGAGATTACAAGTATGTAGTATATATACACTCAGATGTTTTTTATGACGTTAATATACTTTGACGCTCATATACTAATTTTCAGTAATCACATAGTAACTTCTCGCTTTTAATAGATAGTATGATATGTAAGATGAATAATACATTTAAAGTTTTCTCAAAAATAATTCCTAATAATTATAGTCGGTGAAGTTTTTATTGCAATATTTGTACCTGGTTTGAAACATATTCTCATTGACAGAAATGTTCTCTTGTATAAACCATGTAATAAATTATGAAAAATTTCAGTTTTGAAATTCTCATAGATTTGCGAGCAATAGCTAATTAGGAAAATTGCTTTTAAGTACTCTCCCTATATTACAGCTTCATCTACTATAATTTAAAAAGGTAATATGATTCAGATCGAATCCAGTTGTGTTACCAAGAGTACGTTTACTCTCGATTCTCAAATGTACGCTTTATATACACGACCATTATTTCTTGGCTTACATACTTCAATATCAAAAAGGAAAAGTGAATAATCAACATTGCTATATAAGACTAAAACTATGATTTTAATGAGAGTGGGTTTATTCAACTTTTTGCACTTTGGCATTAAATAAACACTGAATTAATAAATATAAAATGTCTGAAATGAGACATTTTACTTACTTGAATTACTATATATTTACCACCCATAGCATCTACATAACTTCTCTTACATATATTTTCTGTTCTAAGAAAATTTTTCTGTCCAAGCTAGTAGTTTTAAGGTAGAAATTAAAATGAGAAAGTGACTGATATATAAGAGTGTAGTTTTGCAAGCCTTAGTAATTTTCTTACCGATTTAAAGCATGCGAATATAACTACAGGGATATAGTAATAATTTAAGAGTATAATGTATTTTCTTAAAGTTTGTTTTCATTTATACCACGAAAATACAATACCTCAAGTGCGTAAAATACATTTTGCAGGGTTAGTGTAGAAGGAAATTAGGTAAAATCAAATATAACATACATATAATAAATTAAGTGTTAGAGAATTTATGTATTTACGGTATCGTCTATAATATGCTTTCGAAAAACTATTGTATAAAAACAATTATATGATTTATCTGCACTCTCATAAACATCAAAGCTTTTATCTAATAAATAAATATATCTACAATTTCTGATTCTGCAAATAATACGTCTCTTTAAAAAGTCACAAAATAATATTTTTGTTTTGTTTTATCAGTTATTTTTTTAAAAACGCAACCATTAGTTTGAAATCATATTTCTTTATTAATAAAAGCTTTTAAGGTTACCCAAATAAATGCTAATTATTTGTGACATTGAATTTTATCAAAGATAAAAAATCTTTATAAGTATGTTATTTATTTTACCTGTACATTAAAGTAACCTCTGAAAAATAATATTACTCTGTCAATGGAAACAAATATTACATAAGTTTTTATATAAATAAATCTATGTTCAAGCGCTCTCTTAAGTCACTTACCGCAAAATATTAATTCATTATGTTTAATTAATATTAATTCATTACACTTTATGTTTCAATTATATGTGATTTTTAAAAGGGTTTTATGTCCTTATAATAAATAATATATAATAAATAAATAAATGAATATAAGACAATAATGGTCCATTTTTATATTTTTAGCGAAATTATTTTAGATTATATTTAAAAAGGAAAAACTTGAATAAAATTAATACGTGTTATTTTCAAGTAAGATTTCCTCAAGAAGTCTAATCCATGGTCGACCAGTCCAAGCTTATTAAAGATAGCATCAAATCTTGAGAATACTCTATCACGCAATAGCATGAGTGTGATGTTGGTAAAATCCGAAAGTCTCTTGCTTTCGTGGTCGAATCAATCATTCTTTAACAAATATCATAATACATCAGGAGTGTGGAAAATATGTCAATTATACACACAAGTGCACATGCACGCGATCACGAGGTTCTCGGACTTCTTCGCATCACATATCCGTAGAGATACAATGAAATACAAGGTACAAATATGTATTTAAATTATAATATTTAGTACGTTATTTGTTGAGAAAGACGCTTCTAATATATGGAAACTACATGTATTCGCAGATCACAATACGTTGGTTAGTGGTGAAGATGAGACTTCTGCGTAGACATGGTGGATAATCGCTCGTCGCTGGTTCGTTATACTAACTCCTTGTCACCTGCTGTCGTCGGTGCCTTTGCGCGTATATAGCCCCGACCCCTCTCTCGCTCTCTCTCTCCCTCGTTAGCTGTTCCGGCCTCGGACTCTCTCATCAGCCATCGTCCAGCTGGTAGCTTCCGTATTTATACGGTTAGCTGTTTCCTACTCTTCCTGATTAATCCTCTATGCCTCGGTCAGTACTGCCGTTATGCGTGTGAGTGCTTTGCACATATTGGGCTAAATTCAAACATTTATTACCTCGGAAAAGAAATCGTAGAAGACAAGCCGTTCTACATTACTTTCCTGACTGAATTTGTACAGAAAGTTGTTAAATTTGATTTTTTAAGATATCTAAAAAATCTGTTACGTTACATATTTAAAAATCCTGTTACCAGGGAACAATTCTCACCCCGGATTCGTGTTTATTGGGAATTAGTTATAGTACATGGGAATATGGTAGTACTGTCTCTATCGCATACTAATTTATGTTTAGATAATTTTAATTATTAAAGTTGATTCAGGAATAAGCATCAATGTTCAAGTGTGTGTTCGAAATCATAATTTTTTTTACATAAGTATAAGGTTTATTGGAGCCACCGATAAATGTTATTATTATCATAAGGAGAACTCCTCTGCTACCTTATAGCTTAGTCTTGCAGATTATTCAAATGAAATTTAATACATAATAATTCATTGTTACATAAAACACTGTATTACTCTACCTTAGTATGACTCATGTACGGAATGTATTAATAACTTCTTAGGTCTGGGAACGAGTTCAATAAGATATAGAATTGTTTTTAGAACCCAGACCGTCAAGTAAATAAAAGTTAATTTATTATCTTTGAAAATTCGAATAATTTTATATTACTCAAATCTTACACTGCAGGTATAGAGGATAGCGGTGTAAGTATGACATTAACACTGAATCATTTGCCACTCTGTTCTGGATGTTATAACCATTGAGGAGGCCCCATAAAGGACATCAATGTCAGGAGCGTTTATAGTGCATCAATGACTATTCCCTGGAACAATGGGGGCCCATGACACACACTGACGCATCACGCGGCGCGCACTATCGAATTCAATAACTCTTCTCGATTCACACCTTCGACCCAGCGCATTATCATCCATCTTCCTCTATCGTTCTCCCTTCCACCGTTATCTCAGCACACGCATTGCTCGTCCATTGTCCTGCGCTGTGGCGGCATTCTCAACGTGGCTTATTGCATCTTATCCACTGGTACGAGCGCCCGTAATCCTTCGCATTCTCTTTCCGGGACGGTGCTAGCCAGGACCCTGCGATATCACACACTAGCACGTGTGTATATATAATATAAGTGTAACCTGTACTTTGCGGGCCAAGAGCACTACAGTATGTGTAGTACGGTGGGAGAGAAAGAGAGAAGAGAAAAGTGAGAGGCGATCGCGCCGGGCTGTCCGTTCGATATATGCGCACTCGCTCGCTTGTGCAACCGCGCGCGCGCGCAGTCTTGCGCTAAAGCGCCGCCCTGACTCATTCCGATCGTGTGTGCCCGCTGAGTAAGTACGTGCAAATGTACGCGGGATCACCCCTATATACATATATGACACGCAACTTTCAGCGGCCGAAACGTTCCTGCGCGTCGCGAACGTTATACCGCTTCTCGATTATCTGATCAGCGGATCGGAAAAATTCTGTATAGTACACATATATCTATATGTAGCCGTGTGGATTGCGCAAATAGTAAAGATTTCAGGGAGTCTGCGTGCGGTGGTCGCAGCTCCCGCTGTGTTTTTTTTCTCTCTTGGTTCGTCGAGCTCTCGCCCCGGCGGAATTAGAACGCGTTATTAATGATTAATCAATTAATGTCGAATGAAGATTTATCGTTTTATGAGGCAACGCTGCTGCTGCGCGACCTCGCGTTGCCGGTTCTTGTATTGGTGCTTTACCAACGTATATACCTTGTACTTGGCTGACTTGGACGGCGCGAGATGCGCGACGTCGGCTTGTGTAATTAATGGGACGAAGTTATTTGAAATGAGCGTGCTTTACGAGACGAAATATATGTTTTCGATGAAAGCGAGAGATTCCACCTGAAGCGTTAGAAGTAACATATTGATTTCGTTTGTAAATTTTATGTCTAATGGCTTGAAATGCCTATATAATTATGTCTTTTATAATTTTATGTGTTCAAACATCGTATTTTACACTGAATATAGCACTGCATTTTGAATAGCTTGATTGGACCAACATGGAATAAAAGCGTTACAGTGCATTTCAAGGCTGTATATGAAAAGTAGAAAAACTACTTTTGAATGCATTTATTGTGCAATAGGCACCAACAAATTTAAAATACACACAAAGCTTAAAAATTAATAACGTGTGTGTGTTGCAATAAGATTATTACTTTATTGTTTGAAGTGAATCGGCGATTTTTAATTTTTTCAACGAGAACCTTCGGAAATATAATAACCCGGATGTCCCTCTTTACGTCGAATAAAAGTGAAAATCTTGAAAGTAAAATTAGGTCAATAATGGCTGTTTACTTGTCATGCTAATGTGACAATTAACGTATTATGCTGGCCTGTCTTTGCTAGAAAATTCATCGAAGGCCAAATACATAAGTAAAATAATACCGTCACGCCTTTCTAAAGCATATTCAATGGCAGAGTTTTTAATAATAAATGTCAGACAGAGTCAATGACTTTACGAGAATGGAGTAACTGGAACACTTATTCCTATACTTTCTTCGGTCAACCTGCCCGCATGACCAGCTTTTCAATGACTTCTGATGGTTATTTTATAAAAAAATGCGGAGAAATTATGCAAATCTTATTACCGCAAATGAATTTTCAGTTCATGCTCCTATTCTACATTGTCCCATTCTTATTCTAGCGTATATAATAAATTTTAAAATATTTGCTTGTTTTTTTGGAAAACATGATTAATTATTCTTGATTGATGTAAACCTTTTAAAATATCTCTCGATATTTATGATTGATATCGTTGTGAAAATACTATGCAGTTCGTTAATAATCGACTACGCGCCAAGTGGTATTCAGGAATTCTACGTACATACACTATTATTTATTAGAAATTTCGTATTCCCATGGCTTATTTACGATACAGTGTATTAGATTCTAATTGCTCTTCCGCTCATAAAACTAAACGGCGCGGCCTCCTCGGGAGCGTTAATGAAAAAAGATTGACAATCGGGGAAAAAACGAAAATCACCGGTACGTGACGTAGAAATTGGAGGAGAAATCGTGCCGCCGCCGCGTGACATTTGCTCCTCGCGCTCCCGGCCGCAGATAACAATCCAATTTCATTCACCGAAGCGAGCTCCGGCACCGGACGCGTTTTGTACTCTCGGGCGAGAGAGCGAACGCAGTCGCCGCGGAGAGACGCTGGACCAAAGAAGGAGTCAACAGCCCGCGGGGACTCGCCGCCCCGCGAATAACCCGCGCGCGTGTGTGCTCTCCTCTTACATCGTAAATCAAGCCCTGTAATAATGCAATATTATCGATGCGCACTCGTGTACGTGTACGGCTGGGCGTGCCTTTGGGAAAATCGTATACTCGCTTTATATCTCGTGACTTATGGGGTGGAACGGTTTTTACTTCGCTCAGCGAGCGCGCGAGCTCAAATTCTTTCGTCAGCATTGCGAGTAACAGCGTAGGACGAACGTGACATTGAAACGAAATAAGAAAAGTTATAAGTTATGGAAATATGCATAGGATAGACTTTCTTTTTAGAGTATAAAGTATTTTACCGTAGATACTTTAGGAAAAGATTTAGGTCATTTTCGTATAGAGGCACTTACATACGTTACATACTTCAAGTGAAAATTATATTTATTCATACTTTACTTTTATTTTATATTGAACGTCTTTACCATTTACGGATTCAAGAACGTGAACTTGTACTGAATTTTTCAAAATTTGCTTATTTAAATATTTATAACAATACTTCATCACACTCGAGCCTTAGATTATTATTAGCAGGCTATTTTTTATTTTTAATGATTTTGTATCTATTATTAAAATTTATAATTAACAGTCATATTAAACGAAAGTTACATTTATTTCCGCAAAAACTTTCTGTTTTAAAGAATATGAACTGATATTCATTTTTTCCACCGCAATGAAAATAAGCATTGTAAGGTAATAATTACATTTTGTCCAAGAAACGTGCAAGTGTTTCGTTACTTCCTCGAATTGGTTTGTCCGTTCTTCAGCAAGTGAAAAATTGCTAAATAACTGTAATTTTAACTGTCCTGGAGAATTTTTTTTTCTCTGCAAACTATGTGCATTAGTATAATTTGTCATCACTCGCTCCAATTCCAACAAGTTACATGATCATTATTATTTTTGAAAATATTTATCCATTGAAAATTGTATGGTAAAACGGATCTATATCTCACATTTCTTGCCACAAACATTTAATATTTTCGTCAATACGATTAAAACTAATAACTTGAACACTTTATTTATTGAATGCTATAATAATATTAGATATTTGCTATTTCCATATGTAGGACAATAGTTTCGGATCATAAATTTGAACATTCTTTTGGTCAATTAATTAAAGTGTCTCTAATTTGCAGCACACGAGCACAGTTTAAATGCGAATGAGCTATGATTATCAAAGAGCCATTCGATATCTGTTATTTGAAACATCGAAAATAAAAAAATACGTTAATTCTGCTGAAAGATATCAGGTGTCTAACTTTCGCTTAATAAATAGTAATCTTCGCAGATTCACTTTTCTTCTGACCACGCGGCTCCTCTCTTTTCTCTATATATATCGCTACGCGCGCAAATCGACAGCACGCCGCGGCCCATCCCCCTTCCACTGGCCGCAAAATTAAATCGACTCCTGATTGAACGACTCGCCTTAACAACTGTTTTCCTTATACATCTCGCGGCCGTCTCTCGCGTTCGAGTTCCTGTGTTTAGATTATAAGGGGGGGAAAAGTCCGTATTTCCAGTAACTTTCTCATTTAAGAGCCGCGCGCGCGCGAGAGTTCGCGGCGGCTGTGGCGGCGGCGCTCTTGCGAGTGGATGTATGCATGTGTGTACGTGTGATACATATAACTTTTGCCGGCGAGTTATTTCAGATGGTTACGATAAGTGGGGCGCACTGTATATATTTACATATATATCGCGCGGATAAAGCGCGCCTGCTCGGCTCCCTCCGTGATCCGGACGCACCTTCGCGCTCTAAGAAAGTATATATATATATGTGCGCGAGCGGCGGCGGCGCTGGCTGCATTACGTCTTTCGCAGGCGACTTGCCCACTTTTCTCACGAGCCGCCGGCGCAGCGCGCATTATATAGACGTGGAATATAGAGCCGCCGTTCGAAAATTGCTCGATATGCCGTTCCGCCGTCTGTGTGTGTGTATATATGCTTCGACCGGATAGATTCAGCGATGTCATTGATAGGTATGTTTTGGTATGTCAGCACCTCCGAGTGAAATTGTAACAGTTTGAGGATCGTAAACTGTACCCTCCAATATTCAACTTTTTGTTTTGGGGTTTTGTGTATTGGCATCCTGACACGGACTCAGTAATATTTAGTGTATGTCGCTAGATAACGACTAGATGGTGCACAAATAATTTGCTATCCTCCAAACACGATCGAACAAATAGTTTTCTTAGAAATTTATATTTTCTAGGGGCATTATAATTACATTTAAATTACATTATAACCATACAGTACAAACAATTGATCTAAAATATTATGAAGAGAAATTAAAAGATTATTGAATTAAAAAGATATCTTTATATAAAAACTAAATTAAAACTGACAACTTATTCACTTTTACGTATGTAACCGACAGAGACTTGTTAGAAAGTTGATAATGTTATAAAATATAATTTATTGATTTGGAAAAAGTAGGGCGACTTAAGAAAATAAATATGTGTCAGTCAGGTTGAAAAATATTTTCAGACATAAGGTTTTGTATTTATTAATTTATTTACTAAATCGGCGAGCAGATTTGTCCTATATACATATATTTAAAATACATAAAAAAATTTAACAAAGTAATTATTATTTTAAAGATTTTTTAAATAAAAGAAAGCTTATTGAGATTAAAAATTACTGTAGGCTTAGTCACTTGCCAAAAATAGAATAGTTTCGTAAACAATTAGATTATTTACTTGATTAATCACACAGTCACGTAAGTGAAGAAAATGTATTGCATTTTTTGATCGCGAAGGTGAAAACTAAGTTGATTCATATGTGAGTCATGGGAATGAGTATAGAGCTATTCGACATGTAAAACTAAAGCGCGTAAGGCCTGGACGCGGTAGAAACCAGTAAGGAAAGTTGAAACAGTGTGGCTCTATTCATTTTCGCAGTTGGATACTATGCATAAAGAGCGAAAGGTTTTTTGGACGAAAACAATGGCCTATGCCCCACAGACTCGGCGACTTTGACCTAGAAATGAAATTCTATTCATGAAAATTTCTAAGGGTGTTGAAAATTTTTATAAGTAGAGATTTTTAATGAACCTATACAAGCGACGTTATTATCATAATGAGGACTACTTTGATAATTCATTTCTATTTGAACATTCCTACATTAAAATTATTACGTTTTCTCATTGTTCTAATTATCGATCATAGAAACTTTGAAGTCCCCTTAAAATGAGAACGTAGATTTTTCAAATATTGGAAAATGAACATTACTTAAATATATGGCTCAAGTACAAATTATGTAAAATTTGACAAACATGATAAAGTATGTAATTCCAGGCGAAACATAATGTTTTTAAAATGACAACGTTAATTGCAGGTCATTTTTGTCCATTCAGAAACTGTGAATAATTTATTAGAGTATAAAAATTATGCTATAGTAAATACTATATATTATAGTGTTTCAACGTCTTAAAAATTTAAAAGGCGTATTTTACCTAACACTTAAATGTTTAAAACTTAATTAAAATATCGAAAAATAATTTATCGAGTATACGAAGGGATAGAATTGTTTGAGCAAGCAAAAAAGGTAAAATAGAAATTTTAAACGTGAAAGTAGCTATATAGGAAATAATAAAATTATACTTGCAGGCATAATTCTCACGCACAGTTTTACATCATTATCTTACTATCCTAGATTCAAGATATTTTTGGCAAAATTTTAGGAATTGACTATTATGTGAAAGAGAACAGCTATAATAATTAGTTCAATGTATATAATTTTTCGTATTAACATATTTTAGTCATCTATAATACAGCCTGTTATTAAACAGTTAGGTCTAGTTTGCTGATTAAAAATAACGAAGCATACAAAAAATAATAAGGAAGTCTTAAAATAAAATCAGTGTAGTGGAAAAAATATTCACAATACATTCTTTATTATTCTATTTAATCTATATTAATGATAGATTTCTAATGAATTTTCCTTTTTTTTCTAATAATGAGTAGAACCTTCCAGGTAATTGCCAACATATAAAACATACAAATCATTAGCGTAGTGCTAATCCTACTTAAGAAATTGAAATACCCCGTCGACATAAACACAGACCAACGCGCACGCAGATTCCTGTTTTATTGTATACAAGCATTGCATAATCGCCGAAAGCCGATTCATTATTAATGTTTCCCACACAGGGGTATAAGTATAAGCACGAGCGACGCGTACTTTGCCGCGCAACGAGGGAGAGAAAATTGCTATTTGTTTTGTTCGGTTCTCCTCCTTTTTTCTCGAAAAAAAAGCCGCGGCGCTAGAAGAAATCCAGTACAATTATGCAGCCGAGGAGGCGGAGAGAAAGAGAGACAGCCATATAGCTGTAGGAAAAAGGCGTTCGCAATCATCGAGGCATCAAGAACGGCGCGAGCGCGCGTGTATCCGGGCATTGAATTCGACGTCGCTGCAGGCGGCGGAGGTATATACGTGCGGAGCGCGCGTGCGCGCAGCCTCCTCCTCTCGTCTCTCTGATCCTCGCCAGCTCGATCTTTCGCAAGCGAATCGCCGTACTTGTAGCCGCGCTGTGACGCGACGAGTCCCCCCCTCGTCCCCCGCGCACACGATGAGATCTTCTTGTTCCCCGGTAGCGCAATATCCGGCCGACACGTACGTATATGTATACACATCTGGGAGGAATGCGCGCGAGGTATTTCGCCCCTGGGCCGAGCAAAAACATCCTCCGAGGCCTTTTTGCCGCGGACGTTTCGAGTCGCGCGTTCGCGCGCGGACGCCGTCACGTGTCATTACGTTGTTGTTCTCCTCGAGCTTTCTCAAAGTTATTGTTATAGTACGCTGGTTTTGCGATGCTCGCTCCTCGTTTTTCCATCGCGAGACCGTCGTCGTCGCGAATGTTTAATTTGACGAGTCGCTGGATTTGTGGGGAAAGAGATTATAGAGTCTGGTTACGAATCGCTTAGGGACATTCAAGCGGCTATCAACGTTATAATGTGTATCTTCTTTGGGAGCTTTTTCTGCGAGACGATATTAAAAGGATCATTATAGTAAAAGTTTTAATTAATAAGTAAAAAGTTCCATTACCATGTATATGCGGAGTATAATGCGGATAGTAGATTAAACTAGTTTTCAAACTTAAGCAACTCGCACGTTAAACAAGAATAGAGATTATACCTCGAGAGATTTTGCGTTAAAAAATAGCAACTCGCTTTATAACTCAATTATTACTTTATAAATCAAAATTAAAAATTAATGAGAAATACTAGATTAATATTCGTACCCGTGGGAATTCTTTTTATAGAATCATTAATGGAATAGTTTTTACTTCCTTGGTATTGCTAAATTGTAGTATTATATAACTCAAATATAAATCAACTCGTCAACGCATACCTGTACAGTTGGCATTATAAGTGGACCTAATTTTTATAATCTTTGAAGAAAAAAACGTATTTTAAGTGTGATATAAAATATAATAGCGTGGAAAGAAAGAAACGTTCATTTATTCTCTAATGATACATAATAAATGGACTAATAGTCATTACAGAGACACTAAGGAATCCCAATAACGTATGCCACGATATTTGTTACGATTACTTTACCGAGCGGCTATAATGTCTTCCTACGTAACTACGTAACGCATGATGAATACAAATGTATAAGCTCTTACCATGTAATGTAATTCCTTTGTTTTGTAACGGGACCCCGATGTTTCCTTTTCAGCATAAAATATTCCCAGAGCACCTAGTTCTAAATCGCTCGAAAAAGAAATCTTAATTTTATTGAAATTCCATTCCTATTAATTTACATCAATCGTAAAACAGTTATAAAACGCTGAATCTCGAATAGTTTTCAATTACAAAGATTTTCATAAATGGCATATCAGTGAATCTTGTGTTTCCGATGTGTTGAGGATTTAAGTAGTAAAAGGCTAAGTATTGTTAGACCTCGAAGGCAAAATTGATGCAACCCCACAATGAAATTTACAAAAGTAAATAAATTAGTGACCTATTTAAGCAATTGTTTTATTGCATTTGATTGATAAATCTATAATAAAGAATAATAAATTGAATTATATATAAATACCGATGCGAATATGAATCTGCCCTCAAAATGTACAAGCGCGATCAACGTTGACTGATATATACGGTACTTCGATATGGGTTGACATAAACTAGATACAGAATAATTGAGAAACCTCTTGTTTCTTTGTCCAAGCTACCTATACATTACTGAATAGAGAATATAAGCATTGCAAAAATGCGTTGAAAACATCAATAAGCCTCCTCGATTTCAAAATAAAATTTATTTCATTCGAATCTATCAATAAGTATTTACCGCAGAAACTAGCACAGACGAATAACTACAATGATAAGCACCACGCATATTAAAATATTTGTTAAACATTATTATCTTTCGATCATGCAAACAATCTTTTGTAACTATTTCAAGCATTTTCTTTTAAAATTATGAAAATAATCACAAAGAACACATTAACAGCGTAAAACAAACAAGCGCAATGTAAAATTCGAAAATATGTACCAAGACAGGCAAAACAGCGCGGACGGAAAATCGAGCCCAAAAGAAAGTTCGCTCAACTGCATAAGTCCTTGGGCAAAAAATTCGCAAAGACGAAGTCTATTCCGCAATCATCGGCGCGCTATGTATACCCTCGCGGCTGCGGCGGCGGCGGCGGCGGCACTGGCCGTTCCGGCCTAATGGACCGCGCGGGCGCGCGAAACTCCGCGCAATCGCTCGCCCGGTCTATGGCTTCCCAAAGGTTTTCTCGATATTATTCCGAGATACAGGTGGAAGTGGAATACTTACGTGCTCTCGTAACACAAACATTTAGATTATTCTAAAGTATAATCCACTTATAGGATGTCCTTTCGTTTTTGGAAACCATATTTTTTATATTATTTATATTATT
This sequence comes from Torymus sinensis, assembly GCA_030522985.1. NCBI lineage: Eukaryota > Metazoa > Arthropoda > Insecta > Hymenoptera > Torymidae > Torymus > Torymus sinensis. The sequence goes on along the minus strand of JAPYZP010000061.1, from coordinate 48,977 downwards.
ATGATTTAAATGTACTATGGATATTTAACGGAAGTTTAAGTGTAAGGTTAAGGAAATAAACTATTAAAAGTGAAACTTTATGTAAATGGTTAGATGTTTACCTCTTGAGTGAAAATTTCTTTCCAATTACAGCTGGAATCGATATCTATAATAATTAAAATTAATTTTCACTACCTGTTGAGTAAATTTAATGAATTTTACTCGAAATCAAGATATGCAGTCAAAACATTGTAAAGCCGAATGAATAACGCTGCGCAAGACTGTAGAAAATGAAATGAATTTTCATAAGAAATATGAATTGTTTAGTAAATGCATCGCGTTTCTAGCTAATTGCGTTTACTGCAATAATTCAGTAATCACATATATAATTAGCCCAATTACAGAAGTTATACAAAAAAGAAAAGTACTCGCATTTTTGGAATACCTGGAGTGACGCGAGACAATAGTAATCTCTTTAAAATTGTTCTAGATTTTTTCATTTTCATGTATGCAGTACTATACCAAAACTGAAAATAATAATCGCATTGGATCACGCTTTTCACAAGAATATAAAATCCACTTGTACTTTCGTCCGATGAAAATTGGCAGAGGAAACATGCATTTCCCGCAGACATTCTCGCTTGAAATTAATTTACCAAAAACCTTATTGAAAGTCAAGAAGTACATAAGAAATATCTCATAAGACTACGCGAGAAATTGCCATTTCACTCCGACACGACGCAGAAACTTCGCGCAGAGAGTCGAGCATCCAGCACGTTGAAATGTAAGACGAAAAACTGCGAAAAAAACGCGTCTCGTCTTTTCGCCAACACTCGTTCCTTTCAACGTATCCGAACTCCAAGCGAGCGTATATAGTTATAGCGCAGTTTCCTCGCTCGTTCGGAGCACTCGGTCCGCCTTATTTCCCGCGGCGCGTGCACGCGCGTGTATATACACACCGATAGATAGATATATATATATGTATGCATGAGCGGGCGGTGCGCGCACAGTGAAAGGGAAGCATTGTGTTGGCCGAGCTCGGCGCGGCACAGCCTTCGAGGATCTCGCAAACTCGGCGCGCGCTTTTCTTTCCTCCGCGCGTGTATTTTCTCCCGCAGGCGGCTGCTGCGCGCCGCGACCTCCAAACGCCGCCGTCGCACCGCTGCACTCCGGCCTCGAAGTGCCCTATGCGCGCGATCTCGCTTCTGCCTGGCGTTTATGGGATCCGTCGTTAGAAGGTCGGCGAGGGCATCTCGGGTTTCTCGCGCGGCGATGGCTTTTCAGCGGGGTGCAATGCCGAGGCTCGAAGATGTAAATTGCTGGTTGGCGAAACACGCGGGCGTCTGCGGCCGAGGGTTTGACGGTGCGTCGTATAAATCACGAAGGATGTTCTTGCGAGATGGACAAAAAAAAGTTTGTAATTTTCTCTGTGGTGCCAAAAAGTGCAGCCGAGCCTCGGCAGTTTGCTATCGCGCTGACCATGACCCGAAACTCGGGGTTTAGTTAAACGCTTGGGATATACAATGGAAACGTTAACAGCCGCAAAAACATTAATAACGTCATCAAGCTGCTATAATGGTCCCATCATCTGCAACATTAAGCGTCATTAAAACTTGCATTAAAAAAATAACATTATAATGTGTAACTACTCCTCTGCGTTGCAGTAAGGTAAACATGTTGCCGAGAAGAAAAAAAGCTGCATGAAGCAGCAGATGTGGTAAAATCAAGATATATTGCTGTGCACAAAAACAGAGATGAAATTAGTGGCTTCGTCCATTGTTTGAGAAAGACTTACGGCCAGGCCGTAGTTGCATGTATGACAAAGTGTGCAATCCTGTATAACGTGCTTAAAAGTAAGCACACCATAAATCATAAAACAAAAAAGTTCATTGAAAAAATGTTACTCTTATGATTTCGAAAAAATTAACGGTAACTGTATTTTATAAATAAAATTTGTCCGTTGTTGCAGAATGGTTATAGAAGATAAACGTTTTATCTCTACAAAGGTTACATCTCTTCCAATTGAATTTCCGAACTTCTGCGAAAATTTAATAGTTGTTTTCATATTTTTCACAACTTTAATACACTCGAATTCCAGGAACACTATTAACATCTAGGATCGTATATTTTCGCCTTTCAGCTGATTGTGAAAAACAAAGGAATTATAAGATCGCTACAAATAAGGAACGCTCTTCGGTATTTTTTGTAAAAAAAGCGACACACGGTCATACTCATGGGGTTTAACTGCGACATTGAGTAATGGCTAATCAGGCGGTCGAGGTCTGTGACGGATAGGCCTGAAACTTGTGACAGGGTTAGAAAACGCTCCTTAAAAAAGCCGCGAGGAGGGCGAAAGTGACAAAGATCGCAATGAAAAACGATAGCTTCGAAAAATGTAAAGAAAATAAAAAGCTCGTGAAAAAAGAATATTAAGTTCGACAAATTTCAAAACCTAATAGTCACATAAAGACATATACTTACCATTGTAATTGTAGTATCAATGAAGTCTGCTCTTGCTCGCTTCGTCTTTAGAGGAGTAAAATAACTTTAATCAATGCTTTCAAATAAATTCAGTGAGATATAAAAATGTCAGAAAGGATACTCAAATTACAGGTTCCAAAACTGAAATATAATCAGGTCAAAGTATAAGGTATGCTAATTAATATATGTCTAATCTAAAGCATTTATCTTTAATCATTGCAGCTATCAAAATTGGATCTGTAGTACTTATTACGTTGCTCTTTATATGGAGAAAATTAGATAGGTCAATGACATATATTGTCTTACAGATGACCTGAATTAAATAAAGCGGTTATACAGATCACCGCTTCTTAGACATTCATTTTGGCTGAGGTAATAAGGAAATTCTTTAAAAAACACGCGTATATGGGAAGGCAAAGAGTAGACAATAGTAAGCCTCATTTAGCAATGCCAGCAGTGGCTACCCGAAACTAAATCTGCAAAGAATCCTTTTTCAAAGTTTACACTTTTACTTCATTATTATGGTAAGTACGTGTACAATTATTTTGTCAACTCCAGAATTCAATTCAATTTTCAATACTCAGATTTATTAAAGATATAAAAAAAACTAGAAAGGAAAAATAACTTAATATTTTCTAATATGTAAAACAATATATTAAAACTCTAAGGTTATTATTAAAATCTGATTGATTATTATTTGGTAGCCAGATTTGATTTGATTGGATTGATATAGAGATACAATAGAGACAATATTAGCTGCAAACAATGAGTTTGAGTATAGTGACAATCTTGATAATAGATACACATTTTCATTACGTTGTATGTATGTATACATATGACACCGACAAAACCAGTCTTGTTTATAGAATACAAACAAATTTAGTCAAATATAACATTAAGGCTTTAATATTGAATTATTATTTTGTATGTGGGTGACAAATTATATCCTGTATAACTTGTCATTGATAGAAAGTTTCACTAGTTCCAAAAATATTTTTGTAAAGGATTGAATTCGATTCTCCCACATACATGTAAATTTTCAAAACTGTTTCAGCCACGCGATCTTGCGTGTTAGTAGTTTGTCATGGTCGTTCATTTTTGAGTCAGTTATTGTACCAACTAATAAATTTACGAATTTAGTAAACGATTGAGAGCCTGAGAGTGATTGCGACAATTCAAATGCCATTAAATATTCAGTTGTTGCATTAAACGGCAATTGCAATTCATTACGACTTTGGATGTGCACGCTCACCACTTTCCGACCGGTTTGGCTAAGCTGGTTTTTCTGACTAATCATCCTTACAATTTCATAATATTTTGCTGTAATTTAATGTAAAGCAATGTACGGGAACTTGAGTAAATCTTTATGAACTTAATTGAAGAATAATTCAAATATGTTTGTTTTTATAAAACATGGAATTAGGATGGTCTGCAAACCTTATAAATATATCAAAATAATTTATTTATATAACTAAAAAACATTGCACTAAAACGTTCCAAATACTAAATTAAATAATTTTTATTAAATTAAATAATTTATGTTACGTAGCTTCTGATATAATTATAATTAATTATAATGTAATTATTGATAAATTCTTTTGAATATAATAATAAGACCTCCGCAACGATTGCCTACTTTATTTTTTAGTTAAAATTTGGTGAATTCTTCGAGCACGACTTTTCGATGCGTCACGGCTAGGTCGACGGGCCGCACTGCGAAGAGGAACGAGCGTTTTCGCAGCGAGCAGCAGCTCTTACGACAGTCAATCAGCGGACACGAAAGGATCGCCCTTCCTCCCCTCCGAGGTATTCTTTTGCGCTCCGAAATTTCGGAGTCCACTCGCTCTGCGCGCTCTGCCGGAGACGAACCTCCTAGCTTGAAGGTCGTGCCAGGTTCTTCCTCACGGAGAGGGCCTCGCCTGACTCCCGTTCCCACGGTAGCGTCTTTGTCGCTTTTGGAATAAGGAGTATCCCGCTCCCTCGATTAGTGCGGACTTAGTCCGTTTAATGCAAAAAGGGCGGACTCCGAAAATATTCGGAGTCAACTGGGAAAGAGCGAGGAACTTTCAACACGAGAATCTGACACACGTTGTACTTAATGTTCTAAACCTCGCCTGACACTTTTATTTTATTTATCAAGTTTGTTTATCGCAAGAAAGAATCGGAATCGACATTTTGATGTAGTTTTATTTTTTTTATTGCGTAAATTCCTCGTGCCTAATAATTTTGCTCTACCGCATGAAAGGGAAATTTTTTTTTAATTTAATTTTGTTTCTATGCATGTTTATATTACCGTTTCTTCTTTACCTTTTCCCACGCATGCTCTCCAACGCTGAGCTTACATCAGATAAATGGAACCAGCGATACGTTAAGGATCTTGCATTTTTTTTATATAAGATCACCTTTATCTTTTTCAAACAAAATTTTCAGTTTCGGTAAAAGTTGCAGTTTTAATTATGTATTAAATTGGCTAAGATTAGGTTAGTTGTAACGTTAGTTATATTTTTTTGTCGTTGGAAAATATTTTAATATAATACTTCGACTCTCAAGCTTTTTTCAATACCCGTATTGGCTACAATTAACTTATTTTCTCTAGTGCTTCTACCAACAGTAACCGCTCATTAGAATTCTAGTTAAGCATACGACACCTGAAAATTTATTTATTTTCTCTTAAATTATAGTATGTACGTAACATAATTCATTATTTTAATGATGTCAATCTAACCATTTTATCTTTTACTTATTAGCTGTTATACATTATAGAAATGCGCATTTTGACAAATATTTCAATTAAAAAAGAACACAACGGTACAATATATTAATTTCTAAGTATTTCCAGATAAATTTCATAGGTAAAATTTCCTCAAAAGTTTGTTTTATATAACTTTGATAGAAAAGAAACAACAACACAGCTCCAGCAATGTCTCTACAGCTTTACTTAAATAGTTAAAATGTACTCCGTGTGTATCTGCTGGACGCAATCCGCTAAAAATTCGCATTGAATTACGATTGAAATTCGTGACTAGACGCGTGTCGTAAGTAAGGCGCTTACGCGCTGACACTCGCCTCTGGTTCGCCGCGATCGCGTCAGGGCATAAAATTACCACGCGAGGATCGCGCTCTCGCACACACACACACACATAGTGCACGCAGGCTCGTCGATGAAAAGGAACACCGAGCAAAGCCTCGCCTTGCTATTCGTTTCTTTGTAATTCTAGTCCTGGCGTGGGTGTCCCTCCCCGGAGAACTGCCCCAGCGCTGATTTTTCCGCGCATGCGTCTTTTATAGCTGTCTCTCACTACTGTGTGTAACGTCTGGACAATAATTGACGAGGTGCTCGATTACCCAACTGTAGACAACGCTGCGTACGTCTCAAGTGCCTGATTTGTGCTCTTTGTGCGCGGATATGTTTACATTTATAGATCGATCATTTTTCCGTCTGTAAATTTGTTTCGATCGCTAAACACAGGCTGTATACTTTCGCCAGGATCAAATTTAGATGAACAAGTATAAGATTTACTCACGTTAACTTTCTTGCGATGTACCAAAATGATACGAAGTATAATCTGTCATCAGTTAGAATTGTATTTATTTTACACAAGACTTGAAAGTGGTGATTGAAGTTGATTAGTTTGATGATAAGGAAGAATACATTCAAAATTCAACAAATGATCTTAATACCATAAATATAACAATTTGTCTACAGATTTTTATTCAATTTATGAAGTACATTTATACATAAATCTATGATGTGTTAACAAGAAGTTGGACTGGTTATTTACTTTTTGTAAATATTTATAAATAATACATAAAATGTATATGAATTTCTCGTATACATTGTAAATATAAGAATATAAATGTTCTATTTAATATTTTTATATATTAAATATATATTGCATGAATCATTAAAAATGACCGGATTTTACATTAACGCTTTCTCTGTGCGAATATAGTCTATCTTGAGAGTGCCGTATACCTATATCAAGATCTAGAGACTAGTGCAGCCAGTTTAGAGCTAGCAAACCGGAAGCAAGTTTACTCGACATTTCACATTGATGTTTTATTACATTACGCGAAATGTATTGTACAATCACCTGTTCATGTTCAAAAGAAGAAATCAATTTCAGTTTAGATATTTCTTGCGATGTAACGTAAAAGAAGATAAAATAACCTCCTGCATTTATTAGTTTGAAATTATGTATACGTAAGTTTATATGAAACAGTATAAAATTCTTGAACTTGTTTAATACCATTCACGTAGTTAAAAATTAAAAAAATATATATAAAGAACTAAACAGTTTTTAAACTTTTGAAAATGCCTTTACTTAGTATAGATTAATAAATAAAAACACAGAGTAATCGTGGCAACTTATCAGTTTTCAAATTCAATATTTTACAAGATTTATTTTAATTACTTTAAAAAAGTTAAATTTCATATAAATATTTGTAATAGTTGGTTAACAGTTGTTTATAAAATAAAAAGTGTGAAATATAAATTTTTCCTTATACGAATACACTTTATCACTTTCATCTCGAAGTTATCAAAGACATTCAATACTCTGCTGCGCTTTCATCGATACGAACGTGATGTAATTAGTATAGGTGTTAAGCTGTATGCTGTCTTTGATCAAACGTTATACACGTTCATCGGCATTGTGTTAGAGGAGTCGTAATCCTATGTATTCGTTTGTAGTGACTGAAGGCTCGAAGTATTCATCGATAATGGCATCTTCCATTATAATAAGTCTTAATCCTTTATGAAACTCTCTCAAACAAGTTCCTAGAATTATGCAATTTCATGTTCAAAATTATAATTTTTAGTTTTGTGATAAATGGTGGTGGTATTAATGGTAGTACACATGTTCGAGTTACGGAACTACATACATTTTAAACCATAAATAAATCAAACGTCTAAAATATAAGGATTTAAACATCTTAAATAATTCGTAGAACCAATCATCGAGAATAGATAATAATTTACACTTGTAGTATAGGATTTCATTTTATGCTTTAATATAATTATAAAAATAATAAATACTTTAGTTCGTGATCCTAATAAACAGTCAATTTAATTTGCAAAAGAGGGGTACTATCTTGTAAAACGCCAAGGTAAGTCAATTTATAAGCTATATGCCTTTTTATCCGTGTTGTCAATCAACCTTTCTTCTATTTCTGAGAATATATGTCAAACAAAGTATGAATTATCGCTAATCTAATTATTTGTTAAAATCATTTTCACGTTGAATTACAGCTTTCACATATAATATACCTATATGAAGAAAAGGCATAAATTGCACTTTAATGATTCTTGATAGTAGGACTCTCTATCCAAATGACATTTTATAAATTTCTATATTACAATTAAAAAACAGTTACAATTACTAACAATTATCACTTGAAACCCACGGAGATTACATTAGGAAATCCTACTGCGTCAAGATCGCGATAGTCATAGCTCTGAAAAAGCTGATTCTTCATTCAAAGCGCGCGGGAGATATACACTACCCAATCCATGCACTGTTTAAATCGTAATTATGACGTTACGTTCTCCAAAAGCTCGTACTCATCCACCTACAAAGTCGAAGAAAAGAAGCGTGGGGTCAAAAAAAGCCGACAGAAAAACACGTCGCTCTATCGCAACGCTCGTCCACAAGGAGAACTAGAAACGATTTATGGCGCGCGCGCGCTCGAGCTGGAGCCAAGATCAAAGATCAAAGGGCCTATCTCCGAGTGGTCGCTTGTAGGCGGTACATTATACGTACATATATAGGAAGCCGAGGAAAAATCGAGCAGTCGTAAGTATCTATATACACGCGAGAGAGCCGCAAGCGGCCAGAACGAGACGGACGCAAAACCGGCGGCGCGCGGGAGAGAAGAAAGAGGGAGAAAAGTGTGCGGCCGCCGCCGCCGCCGCCGAGGTAGAGGAGAGGCTTTCTCTCGGTGCACGCTCCAGCGAAGTACGTCCTCACGGCACCGGCGGCAGCGGGCCACGACGGTGTGTGTGTACGTGTGTGTGTGTGGTGAGCGCGAGCGAGCGAGCGAGCGCGCGAGAAAAGAGAGAGAAAGAGAAAGGGTCCTGGAGGGGGGCCCTATATAGAGGCTCCGCCGGCTCTTAGCCGACTCAAACAGTCGGACACCGGATCTTAGGACTCGCCTAAGAGAGTAGACCTCACACGCAAACACTCACACACGCATTGTAATCCCGGAGCGAGCAAGAGCGATTTTTTAACCCAAAGACAGAGACTGAGAGAAACCGGGCCGTGAAATTATCGAAATTTAACCCCCGCCGCCGACGACTGTCGAGTAATCGAGGTATAGACGCAGAGTGATCGCGGGGTGCTTCCGAGGAGATGGGTCGGTGGTGCGAAGTGCTACAGTGAGAGAAAGAGAAAGAGACAGAAAGAGGGACAGAGAGATAGAGCGAGGTGCACTGAGGAGAAGAGCTTTGTCCGAGGCAGCAGCAGCAGCAGCAGCAACCGGGAGAAGTAGAGCGACGACCGCTCGCGTCAGACACATATTTCACCCCCGAGGATTGGCGCGAGCGCCGCTCTCGTTCTTCCAGCTCATCATGGTGAGTCGAGTTTTCCAGTCCGCGCATGCACGCTTTTATGGGATTCGAGTGAGAGAGAGAGAGAGAGAGCCAGAGAGGAAAAGAGCACGGACTCTTTTCTCTCTTTTTCATCGCTTTTTTGCCGCGCGCTTTTACGTTTTACGACGGCGGCGTCGCGTCGCGCGGGGGCGGGCTGTTCGCGCGTTCGCAGGGGAGTCTTTTTCGGCTCTGCGCACGCGGCCAGCCCGCGCTGCGGGTGTAACGAGTGCGAGATGAATTGACCGGAAGCTCGGCCGTAATCTCGTGCTCTGCAGTCGGACTTTTTCGGGTGCAAAATATCGAGCGTCGCGCTTTGTGGATTGTCGATGATCAATGGTTAGTTCGCGTTCATTTCTTTTTTTTCTCTCTTTTTTTTGTGTATGGCGCAGAGTGAAATATATCAGAAAAAATCGTATACCTTTGGCATTTTATCCTATAAATAACAAATTTTTATGAATTTTGACGTTAGCACCAGAAACTTTGGGGTCACAATTAAGATTTGATTGTTAAATATTATGATATTTTATGGCGTGTTTAACGAACCGTATTATAATTGATCTGAACAAAATTTATTTCTATTCTGTAATAACTATAAATTATACGAAAATATATTCATTTAATTAGTAATAAAACAATGGGCTTGTCTTGCTGAATTATAACTACAAGAACGAGACTTTAATTAGTAATTAATGAAAGTGGCACAATACCTTACTGAGCGTTATATTGATGCATAAATAATGTTGCAAAACACTCAATATATTCTAAGAAAAATATTAATCAATGAGAAAATCTTTAAACATAAAACTACATTTCTTAATAAAGGTAATCTAATCGTCATTTGCTAAAATAATTCTTCTATATTATAGTTTTTAACAATACGAATACATTATTTTAAAATTATATTCAAATTTTAAATAAACACACACGTACTCATAAAAATAATAGGTTTAACACTTTTATTATTAATACCCTTCAGTATATAAAATAATTTAAGATTATTTCTCAAATCTATATTTAACTAAATTTGGCATATATTTGGGAATAAAAATCGGTGTTATAGAAAGTATCGCGGTATACTAAAAATTATACAGATATACCCACGTTGCGGTAATATTAGTCTCACGAATTCCAGTTCAGGAATCGTGCCAAATACAAAGAAACTTTTGTCCGAAAAATTCAGAATTAGGTTTTCAATAAGTTTTTTTTTACTTGGTTACTACTTGCAAAACTTTGACGGTTGAATTTCACCCCAGTATCAAATTCACAATATGAGACGTTTAAAAATGCTGGCGACCGTTGGAGACTGTTCCCGATATTTTCATATTACGTTACAACTTTATTGTAGATCGTTCAGTCAACCACATTGGCTCGATTTTTTTAAATGCAAGTCACGAACAGTCGTAAGATACCTATATACAGCGTCATGCAAATTTCTAGTGGAGCCGCAGTAAAGTTTTTTACTTATTTCATTAATCCATACTGGAAATTTGCTACACTTCCTCCTATTTCAATGGTTGTTTTTGATATTATATAAATAAAGATAAAGTTGTATATATATTTATTCTATTAGTTATACGGAAATTTTATATAAATGTCGGAAATTGGGACACTTTCTCATATATATAATTGAAGTATTAGGAAGTGTTTACTAATTTCCTGTGATTAGCAAACGTGTTGTATAATCGATGTTTAACTTACGTTCTTTCGTAATTTGTTAGAGCTACTGAAATAGAGTGTAAACTGCGATTTTTTTAAATAAAGCTAATAATATTCTTTTTATGAACCTATTTTATATGATTTTTTGAGCAACATCCTGCATTTGCAATACCATTAAAGGACAAATCATTACCACGCCTTATTTAACGAGCTGTGAAAATACACACGTTTGCAAAATGACATGTAATAAACAAATTCATTAGGATATTCGATAAATAAAATACATTACACTCTTTTCACCTGTCGTATTAAAGAGTACTCGTTACATCACTTTAATCACGCGTCACGATAATGTAGTTTCCAACTAAACGTGAAAACACGAAATGAATATTGCAGAGAAAAACGATTTGCAACGTGCCTAATTACGGCCCACCTCATTAATGATTACTTCACTCTTCCACGCTCTTCTCAGTATTTTCCGCAAATTACAACAACAAGAACAGCATCAGATTCAAATCAGACGCAAACAAAAAGATTTTAAACGTTGTATATTACTAGAGCACTATACACCATGGGAACTGAAAGTCCAACTTATTTTTGTAAACGAAACGCGTATCAGTACTGCGAATCTCTGCAAGTATTGCAGATTGGAGTTTTAAAGAGTTTTCAAAATAAATTGCAGTTCGTATTTCCCAGCTAACTATGTTAACAAATACATGACAGATTTCCTCTTGGGTATTGTTCTCTAGTGCGATTCATTACCGTAAAATTATTTTCATTAAAAGTTGATAATGAAAAGCAGCAGTTGCGATAGTAACGAATGTACGCAGGCCGTTGGTATGCATATGTTTCAAATATCGCTATCGTTCATTGTTTTATTATAAAATTGACTGCAGTTATGCCTTTTTTTTGCACTATCTAACAATATTTTTAACGAGTTACAAACGAAACTTCGTATATGAACGAGCAGACGCTGAAAAATGCTAAATTTATAGCGAATTCCCAAGCACATATAAAACGCGCGTAAAAACGACCGAAAGAGAAAACGCGTACGGCTGCATCCGCAAAAAAGAACGAATTTTTAGAGTTCACTTTATTCCGCCGTTCATCTCGTCCTGGCGCCCGCGGCTTTTATTCCACCTGGTATTTTCCAGAGAATCAGTCCGGATCTTTTACGATCTCACACGCACGGATGCTTGATGCTTATCTGTCAAATTAAAAATTATTTATTTTGCTACTGTTTTCCCTCTTACAATTATTCAACGAAAAAAGTACGTGATTTATAAATAATGTCAAATTTTTATTTTTAAAATAAATATTTTTTTATACATTATAGTTCTAATAAATTGTTGGAATTGTTTAACCGTTTCAACAGAAGATTTTCCGTAATGTATTTCTGTTAATTGATATTATTCCTTCAAGCCTTCCGGCAAAAATTGCAGAAGCTTGGAAACTGCGCGTAAACATCGGTTGGATGCTCTTAAGTATCATTCTAAAGATTTGCACTTTTACTGTAAATTATATTCATTAAACATAGTTTTTTTTCCACTTGCTTACATTCTTTCACAAAAGTTGCAAGAGAAAGTTATTTTCTTGTACCAAGTGATTAGTTCAAATATTTTCTTTTATAGTAATTACAAGTATTTACCCATCTTCGGAGAGGCAGTTATAAATTTACACTATTAAATGCCTTTGTAAAGGATTTTTGCTGGTGAATTGGTTTTATATTACGACAATTACTCGCTAATAACGTTCTTTTTTTTATGATTCATGAAATCATCAAAGGAAGATTATCTAACATTGTAATGATTTTCTCGTTTTGACGACTAACTAGTCGTTTATCCTGAATGGGCTTTTAACTGAAACATATAGGTTAATATTCTATTAAATTGTTATGTTTTACGAAGCATTTAATACGATCTGTAGGTAATTGCGTGATTTTAATTCATATGTGAATAAGTCTCAATGATAAGTGACATTTGACAAATATTTACATAAATTGATGCAAACTAAACAATCAAAATTGATTAAGTTGAAATGAAACAATTTAAGAATAATACAAATAAATAATTGTAATAATTATTACAAAATAAACAAAATTTTCAAATTAGAATTACTTAAAAATAGTAACTGTAATTATTATGCTACATTTTCTTTATTATAGCGTTAGTCTCGATATACAATTAATAAAATATTTTAATTATGAAAGGAGCAACCAGATACATCGAAAATAATTGCACATGCACGTTAATCACCAAGAAATCACGCGATGCACCAGAGCGATAATAGACTGAAAGTAAATGATAATAACAATTATAATTATTAACATATAATTACAATCATCGTCGACGCTTATAGCATATAGCGGGAGCAATTAAGCGCGAGCTAAAGGCACACGAAAAAAAGTGCCGGAAAGAGGCAGGTGCTCTCAAACTGGCTTCCTCGAGACAACGCGAGGCGCCTTTGTGCGTATAATATATAAAAGCCGGGCGAGAAACGCGCGCGCGCGCAAGCGGATGAAATTCGCGCGCGATAGCCCACATTCCCGCGGCGCGCGCCGCGACTGGATCTTCCTTTCCTGCGCAAAATGGGGGTCAGTGTGTGAGCAAGTTCGCCTCTTAAGTATAAAGCGAGCGAGCGAGCGAGCGAGCGCCCGTGTGTGTATATATACCTGTAGAGGCGGCGGAGTCGACGACGACGAGGTCGCCGACCCGCGGACGACTCTGCGTCCTCGAGGAGAGCTTTCTTCTTTTTTATTTGTCTCTCGTTTTACGTCCGCGGGCGGCTGCTCGGAGACACTCAAGGCTGACGACTCGTCTTGGATTTTTCTCGTCTCCGGCTCTTTTCAGCTCCCCTCGGCCGCCGCGTGCCGTGCAGCGCTTCGAGCCTCCACCTCCGCCTTGACTTTTTGCTTCTTGTCATTCAGCGCTTCTGAGAGGTGGTGTTTTCTTGCCCGCGAGAGACTGACTTTCTTTGCGCGCCATGTACTTTCGCTTCCCGCAAGCGCCCACGAGGCGCCGATCTTCGACGATTGCCGATAATATTCTCTCGAGAGGCAGACGAGGAAGAAGAGGCTTTATCTCAGCGTTTTTTGCCCCGCGCGCGCGCGCCGAGGTGAGAAAAATGCGGATGTGAGAGCGCCACGCGGATTTTCCTTTATTTGGAATTTTAAAACTTCATGCTACTGCTCTACGCGAGCATTCCGGGGGGTTTACGCAATGTTTGATTGTGATGCCTTTTTTATAACACGCTCGCCGCGAGCGCGTGGGGATTTATTAGAAAATTCATGCGAGGCTAACAGTTTTAATTTCTGCCCGAATGCGCCGTAATTCACGCGTTGCGCTTCAAGGAAAATTTAACGCAAGGGATAAATTTTAAGCGCAATAAAATAAAGTATTCCGCAGAATGCTGCCGCTGCGGAGATTGCCTTTCTTCGGAAATGATTTACGCCCGCCATTGACAGGAGTCTAGTAAAGAACAAAGAAAAGTTGCTTTTTTTGAATTTCGGGATTTTTACTGTTGACAGTGCAATACGCAACAATTCCCCGGGATAATTGACTGCGTATGATTTCTAGCGAAAAATCATGTGCCAATATCTTTGCAACCGGTGATATTAAGCAACAACTATTTTAATAGTGCTATTTAATTGCGAATCGAATCGTAATGTTGAAGGAGCAAAAGGCAGCACCGTGAATAATTGTATGGAAAAGTCGTTAATCTAGAATGTTCTTTGTTGATTTAAAAATGAAATAATTATAATAATGTTGCATAATTGCAATGTTTCAAATACGCCTGAATTTGAAACAATTATAGTTGACCATTAAATTTCGACAATTAATAAGTGTAGAAATAATAATAGCAAATCTAATTTAATTTTAATTACTACGAATTTAGAATTTTTAGAATGGAATTTTGTTATTCGCAAAATTAAGTAAAATTACAACGTCCAGCGCATAAATATACAAATTACCCTCAAGAGCAGAATTTTGCTCATAAAAGCTTTTTATAAGCTTTTAGGAAAATTTCAGGAAAATTGTAATGCTCTTGCGTGGGAAATGGCTTGTAAAATTAAATTATCAACATAACAGCACAGTGTACTCATAAAATCAATAATAAAATTTTATTTATTAAATTGAAAAACCAGTACGTCGGATTCTTTCCATGTCTTACTTTTGTCAGGTAACAATCAATTACAGTCAAGATTAACTTTCTTCGCTCAATCTTTAGAACCAAATTCAGGTTTTATTATGTTGTGCGTTGCCTCTTGCGATAGTCCAATTAATTCGAGAAAAACAGATCTATAAATCTCGCCCGAAAGATTAAGCGAATATGCAAACGCAGCTTCCGGTGGTGATCAACTCTCTAAATATACTTTTGAGTGATATTTGCGCACCTGAAAAAATTAAGGAAGATTAATTTTATGAAAAATGAGTTTTATCTTAATGATGCTACTGAGAAAATTGCAGCATCTCTCACAAATCGCATATACTAATTTCGATAATTTCTCGAAACAAAATTAACGTTTCGCTTACTCTCATGCGCCTTGAAAAATATTTAATCTCGTGTCAAAATAAAAAACATCATCTTGCTCAGGAAACACTTATCCCATAAATTGCTTACTGTTTTTCAATAAATCAGTCGCATGAATCTGAAATCACAGCATTCAATCGCTCAAGTATATAGCGAATTGTCATTTTCATCCTTTTAAAAAGTGTCCATTGACTGTACGCCTGAATCATCATAACTTTCCCTCTTAAAAGTGAAATTCAACACTTAAAGACTGAAATTTCAGTCTAAAACACCTCGGCGAGCACACGCGTCAGTTGATTAGGTAGGCGCGTAATTATAAAAGTCCTCGTCGTTTGTCCACCGCCTTGCGATCACCGAGCGTGTAATTACACGAGCGCGCGCGGGCCTCAAGAATCGACTTCCGACACTTCGATTTGGGAAAGGCCTATAGCGCCATCGCGGCAAAGACGTCAAAGTATTTCCATCCTCCGGCTAATTGCCGGAAGATCTCTCTAAGTAGTGGCGAGTGAGCGCAGCGCGAATTTCCAGTTTTCCCACAGTGGATACGGCACGCGACCTCTTGATCTGGATACACGCGCTCCTATGCCGAGTGATAATGTATATATATATCTATATACTTACACGTGTATACATATAGAGCCGTAGAATTGCGCAAAGCGTGCTGGCATGAGTTCTTGCGGGCGCGCGGTGCCGCGCTGCAGCGTGTCCGAGAGAAATAATCGCTCATTGTAACGGATTTCGACGAGTGTATAGCCTTTAACGCGCCAGCGCTTTTTGTTTGCCGATCGATTAGAAACTCTCTCGAGGAGGAATTTTTTTCCCCTCTCCGCTCGAGGGAAATTAATTTTTGTGTGTTATCACGGAGTGACTCGATGGCTTTTTCTTTGTCCGCGCGAGAAATTCCGGAGCGCCAGGTGTTTTACTTTCGGCCCGCGCCCGCCGCCGTTCCTGTTAACTTTGTTTTCGTGTTATTATTCCGAAAAATTCCCGGAGATTATACGAGCTTTTTCAGCCGGAGAACGCTTTTGATTTATTAGTGAAAGTGTTGATAAAATTCGCGGTGTACATACTACTTACCAGTCAATTGCGATATTTGTTTTACGATGTAATTGACAAAATTACGATTTCTCTAATCAATATTTATTTATTTTTATTTATAAAGTAAAATTATTATTAAATTCAGAAAAGTCGTCGATAATTTTTAGAATGTAAAGCGTCAAATGTATTATAAATTAGCGGGAACGGGCCATACTTGTTAAGATTATGAAAAATTTATATCCTTTTACTTTTGCGCGGAAATGTATTCTTTTTAAAGTCATTAACGAGATAAATGGTGTGATACTTCAGTTGTTTAAGATACAAAAAAAAAAGAAACTGTTTTAGTCAAAAGTTTCCTCCAAAACGATGTAAGGTGTTGACGTATGGATCTAAATGTCAGTTAACTCTGATTGATGATGTGATTCAACTTAATTAAGACCATAAAAAACGGTAACACATTTCACATTCCAGAGATCGTTGTATATGAATGAATCAAGCGTTAAACTGAATTAAATTAGTATAAAGTAGACCAAACAGATCAGAGTACGAGAGCAGAATGAAAAATTCCGATCCATGGTATTATAAGGGAAAAATATTTTACAAGCGTGAAGAAAATGTAATGGGAACACTTGTATTTTCACTTTCTCGCCGGCGTCCGACAGATTTTTTCTTAGCCCCGAGTCATAATATGAATCACGAAATTATCATACATTATAAGCTTCTCTTTAGTGCAAGTGAAAATGGCCGTTATTATCTCTTAACTCACAATAGCTTACAAACTAGGCTCGCGGCACGAGCTTAACGGCTCTCTTCTCGCAGATATAAACGTCGCTGAGAAAAAAATTCCCCTGACCCTGCGCGCGAAGCCGCTCGCACATCAACGCGCACGCTCGCAGCGGGCCAGCGCGATTCAATTTCTCTTTCTTTGCCGCCTGGCGCGCAGGAACTGGATCAAAATGCCGAAAGAAAAAGTGAAATTTAAAAGTATAACGTTAACGAGTTTCGTGAGCGCGCGCGCGCGCAGGAGGATAACCTTTCATAACGACGTCATTCTGCGCGCCAACGGGTTTCCGACTGTCTCGGTGTGTCTGTGTCGGTGTGCGACAGAAAAAGGAAAGGCCGCGGGCGCGCATCACGAGACCCCGCGGCCGCGGCTCGGAAATATAAAGAAGTCACGCGGTTTCTGCTAATGTAACAATGACTCGCGAAGGGTCGCTGACACCCATTGGAAACGTTACTAATTCGGAGCAGGTTTCATACTTCCTCCTTGTGCCTCCGTCGTTTCGCGGATGCCTAATTGTATATGTGAGTGCACCTCGCTCAGAGCATTACACATGGCGCGGATTGTTAATCTAACAATAGTATGCGGCTTTTTAGCGTAAGCGACGTGCTGTTACACTTTACTTGGAAATAATTAGTTGCATTTTCATTGCGCACGGAACTAATTTCTTGCGGTAATACTCTTTCATATAGATAGGCATTTCATTTCGCATTTCGTTTAGGAGAAATATTTTTCGTTAATTTGTGCGATTTAAAAAATTATTTATATACTTAAATTAAACGACGTATTTCATTCCATTTCAATATAATATTATTTAAAAACAAATAATAATGTCAAGATGTAACGGATTTATGCAATCATTTACTAATTCGGAATTATTTGCAATAATAAGCTATAAACTAGGATGAACTGTTACAGTATAGTACATTGTATGCATTATTATAATTTATTACGCATAATTTATTTTTATCTTTCTAAATCAGCACCTTGCATTATATTTAAATTTCCAAGCCAGAGTTTATGCAAATCGTGGTGCTATATATACGCTCAAAATTATCATCAGGACAATGTAAATTTCCTGAATTCAGCCGGACTCATCCGAAAAAAATTTTAATGCTATTATACGTGACCGTCCATAATATATACTATACAATAACGCACCTTGAATATCCAAACTCGTTCGCATATTATACAACTATCCTTTCTTTTAAACATTTTTCGAACCTCTTCATTACACTCATAACATATTCTATATTTACATTTATACATAAAAATCAAATATCATACACCCAATGTTTATTGAAAGCATCATTGTGCACACCTCACTAAAATTAATTGTTGGGCCAAAAGTGGGTTACATTTAAATGACAACAATGAAATTACATAACAATATAAAAGCCTGTTATGCTACAGATGCCATAACTATACTGCAACTAATTAATGAAAAATGTGATGGCGGGACAACGCGGCAAAACGGCTATTACGAAATTCGACAGGCAGAAAAAAAATTTCTCCGCGCTTCCTCGACTGCACATCCCTCACGAGTATATCCGCATCCGAGCGAGAGCGAGACAGATTATTATTATTCGCGTAAGTTTGGGAGCACGCGCATTCCGGAAGGCGAGCACGTTCGCGCATAGCTTACGCAAGTCGCTTCCTCCTCCTCGTCGTTCGTTTTTATATCCCCGCGCGCGGCGCTAAACCAGTCTAACGTATATATACTCGCGCGTGCGCGCGTTTCGATCGTAATTACGCGACGAAAGAGGAAGCGTCGCGCAGGATCGTCGCCTTTTTAATTGTATCTCTTCCTACTTTTTCGCGACTCTCGGCGGCTAATCACCGAACGGCTCGAAAATTAACGAGCTGCCGCGCGCACCGGCTCTTTTCTTTTGCAACGCATAATAATGCCTTAAACAGCCGTTCCTCATTGCCTTGACTACTACTTTGCCGTGCCCACGCCACATCATTTGTCTCGCCTGTGTGTATATACGTGGTGCTTCTATATCTCTCCTCGCTGCGGAAAACGCGATTGGCAAGGCTGCGGGATTTCGTCTCGCGAGAGAAAGAGAGACGACCGCAGCTGGCACGGGCTGATAGTCTATATAACGAAGGGGTGATTGATAGCTCGTCACGCTGGCTGGCTTAGATTACGCGAGAGGGGCCTTTTGTTATGGCGCCGCAGTGGTTTCCCGCCGTTGTTGCCACGCCGAGAGAGGCTCCTTTATTAACGATAAGTCTGCACCGGAGAGAGAGAGAGAGTAGAGGAGGATGCATCCTCCTCTTGCTCCTTCTCTTTTTGCTCCACACCACGGCGGCTGCTTTCATAAGCGGGGCAAAGAAGTTTTGAAAGATGCTTGTTTGCTTGTTATTATTACCCTTGCAGGCCCCAATTCCGTTTTATTGAGGTTCTCGCGATGTCCTTAACCTTTTGCGCTGCCGCGTGAGCACTTTGAGATAATAGCCGAGTCATTACGCAAATTAAAACAATTGCTGGATGTCTTTGAGGTCTAACAGTGTCATAAAGGAAATAGAAAGTACCATTGTATTTATTACCGCGTTATTAATTCGTCTTTATCCTTTTAATTAGTACCTACAATTCACTTTGTTTTTCTTCATCGATCAGAGAACGCACTCGTAAAAATACACTTCTAATTATTTCGGTATAGTTAGCTATATCGGATCCAAGTGAAAAGCCGTTTACAAGTTGTCGGTTTACAATTACGCAGCTTTTTATTCTTCTCCTAAGTTTGTCTCAAGCCCACAATCTGTGTAACCGAGACACCTGTTAGTCATCGATCAACCGG
Organism: Torymus sinensis; assembly: GCA_030522985.1. Lineage (NCBI taxonomy): Eukaryota > Metazoa > Arthropoda > Insecta > Hymenoptera > Torymidae > Torymus > Torymus sinensis. Next base: position 29,119 of record JAPYZP010000061.1, on the reverse strand, counting down.
TCCCCATGTTTCTAACGTATGTTACACAAACGTGACGTTTATTTTCCCGGTACGCGAGCCATCATCCCAAAAGTAGCAGCAGCAGCAGCCGCAGCAGCATCATCGGTAAGTCCCCCCCGGAATTTTGTAATTCCACATTACAAAGTCAATTGAATTAGCCGACGCGCTTGCAACACGTGTCCGTTTAAGGGAAACGCGACAACGACACTACGGCCATCCGTGCGCGCGCAGGTTGCATCCAAAACTTGCGCAAGCCCCTGGGCCGAAAGTCGCCAGATTTTCGCAAAGCAAACAAGAAGCCATCGCAGTGGACCGGACCGGTTTTTGCGGAGACGCAGCGAAAGCGAAGGTTGTCCGGGTTTACTTGCAGCGAAGAAAGTGCAACGAAACAAACGTGTCTCTTCCACGCGCGTGTACGCGCTGCGTGCATTCCTGAGTGTTTGTCCGAATATTTGCCTGCGGTATATACACGAGTATTTATGTGCGTGCAGCGGGCCGAAGGATATTTTAAGATGCACCGCAACGCTTTCATTTTACGCGCGTCCCTCACTTTTTTACGATCGAGTTTCGCACGTTATGCAAATGATCGGGGAAAGAGGAGCGGACACGGATTGACGCAGTTATTAAAGCTGCCGTCAAGTCAGGTATAAATTGAAAGTGGCAGGGAATGGCCATCCTGCTCTCATAGCTGCGTTATAAATTATTTCCTTAATGAGAAAATATCAACTTATTGCATTAAAAATAGTATACGATCAAATCGATTTAAATTTATAGCTAAAATATTAAATTAGCTCAAGTCGGTCATTAAAATCTCGACGAAAATGTTTGTTTGTTTTTCGACTTTCGTTACTTTCTTGCGACACTTGTGAAATTTGCTTTTCTGGTTTGTTTCTTTTTTTTTGGAAGCCTTGGGATGAAATCTTATCGAGTCCTACTTAAATTGTAAAAAGTCTGAAAAAAACGACGGAAAGGAGAATGTTCGCGGTTGCAAGGAGAAAAATTCTTCCGAAAAGTAAAACATATTATGGCGTTGCACGCCATTTAGAGCGCGAAAAGGCCTTAATTTGAAAAAATTTACCGCTCTTTCTTGAGAAAGTTGAGGAAATTCCCCGTTAAAGTTTTTATCGCCAAAAGCCAATTAATTAGTTTAAAAGTCTTTTAATACCGCGTCAAAGCATGTGAACGAATTTTCAATCGACCTTAGTCAATTTCGATCGACGTAATAGCTTGTCGGCATTTTTTATGCGTAATTTTGCAATCTAAGTGTTAACTGCGTTTGCACATATCGGAAAAAAGTAATTATAGAAGTATAAATGGTAGCTGAGAAATTTAGACACGGAGGTAAAAGGGTGAAAAATTATCTACGTCGAATTTTTTTTCCCCACTCCATATGATTACGCTGAAAGCGTTTTTAGACTGATTATTTCTGCAGCTGCGGCGAACCGTCCACTTTTTCGAGGCTAACAGCTTCAACTGCAATTTCCTCGGCTTTCCCACAAGATAAATAATTTCGCCTTTTATTAAACCAAAAACTAACTTCAGCTTTCGGCTCTATAATATTAGTTTTCAGATGGCACTGAATGTTAATGAAGCCTCGAATAAACACGTACACCCAGCAAATATCAAATGCTATATATACCTACATTACAAGCGCGCATAAATCAAAGCATTGCGAGTGAAATCGCACTCGCCCCCGCGGCACAACGATTATTTCGTATTGTTATTCGTAAATCAAGTTTAAACGCCGAATGTAAATTAGCTCACGTATGGAAATGCTAAAGATCAGCAATTTGCCGAGGAGGAAAAAAAAGAAACTATGCCCGCGCGCTCTCGTGATTAGCGTATTTTCGAATTTCGAATCGATCGAAAGTGCAGTAGCTGCATGCGCGCGCGTACGTACAGGCGAGTGTATAGGTGCGTTTACGGACATGAGAATATGATGGGAGTCATGCGACCGCCGCAAGTGGAGCATGAAAACCTCGAAGGTTGGGAGTGCAGTAACAGTAGCATCATTTTTTTTCCTCGACTCTCGCTCTTTCTCTTTTTGCACCTCTCTCTTCGCTTCCGTGCGGCAGGCTCAATGAGGGGCTTTATAAACCCATTTATTTTCCAATAATAAATGCTAATTTTCCTTGGATAAATAGCGTTTTGTGTCACGTTGTCGACGTTATCGCATCTACTTACGAAATAGGATTGTAGAGACTGTAATTTCTAACTATATATATATGCACGCACGTACGGCTCATCAATCGGAGCGTTACGAACAAGAAAGTACAGATGTGCTGCGAGAAAAATAACATGCTATTAATTAATTTTCATTTATGTAGCTGAAAGTACTGATTTCGTACATCACTTATAACTTTGTAATTCTTAAAGGTGAAATTTAGGTTTAAAAATTTTCTATAATAGGTGTCTCAATATATCAATGCAAGTGTAATTAAATTATCCTTTTTGAATATCTACATTTAAATAGATATAATTGCCACCCAGAAACGTTAAAATAAGTCTTTAAAATATTAATAACATTTATATATAATATAAATTTCGTAATTTTCTAATGAATATTTGGACATTATCAACTGATGCTGTTAGAATATACTTGTAAAATTAATAAAATTTTCATATTACAACGCCCTATAGTCATTCTGTAAGCCTGAACAATACGAGTGACAATTAATTTCTCGGAATTAAAAGCAATATCCGTATACACCTCTTTGTATTATTTCCACGCTCCGCACACAAAAACACACCAGTATCTCGGGTATCTCCAAATCAGAAGCGCGCGCGCTCTCGCCTACTCTCTGTGTTCTTATTATAAAGCATTCTAAACCAGCTCCTGCAGCAGTTGTGTATACACTTAAGCCTCCGTTAAACAATAGCAATTCTCGCGGCGCTACACTTTTTGCTCCCTTTTTTTGTGCCCCCCCCCCACTATTTTTCATTGTCCCAGCAGCAATTTCTCTTTCTCCCGTGTTCCATCTCTTCTCAGCGACCACTCGATCCGTCCGTTTTCGAAATCGCGCGGGCGTTCATCGAGAGCAGCCACATAAATCATCCGACGGTTGCAGTCGCCGAGTCGCGATACACATACATATATATACACACGTAGACACATGCGTGCACACAAACGCAGGGGAAGTGCATTTCTCTCCCGGGCGTCTGAGCTCCTGTTTGCTCAGCTCCCGACCGCGCCTCGCTCGCTATATCCCGACAGATGCCGGCAGCTCTTCCCGGCGAGCCAGAGAGAGAGAAAGAGAGAGAGAGAGAGAGAGAAAGGTGCGCTGACCTCCTTTCGGCTCCTTCACGTTTTGCCGCTGTTGCCTTGCTATATACGTGTGTCTACCTGTGTATGTGTGTGTGACTCTCGATCGATATAATTACTCTCGCGCGGCGCGCGCATTAACCTCGGAAATCGGGATCGCCGATCGGTCGGGTGTGTATATATATACCTGTGCGCGGGAGAAAAGACCGCCTCGCCTCTCGCTCTCCTAATAATTCGGCGCACCTATACGTGTGTATCCGCGTGTGCGTCAAGAGAGAAAGTCATTTCTCCGTCTCGAGCGTGTTTTCTTCTTTCTTCTTCTGCGGCCACATATATGTCTGATAATCAATTCGACTCCTATTGCCCCCAATATTTTTGCCCATTATATTAACACATATTCACCTGTGTTTGTGAGATTGTCTCGTAGTTGAGCTTCTATTATAATGCTCGGAGAGATTTTTTTTTACAACCTACACCCACGGCGAACGCTGACGTAATGCGATTTAATTTTGACTTGCAAACTATAAACGTACATCCTGCTTATTTATTACGTCTTTGCTTTCAAATTGCAACTTGAAGAATGTGTGTCATCGGAATTCCTTGCTTGGACGGCCGTTCGTTCTCAGCTATTAAACGCCAGTACACTCAATTTAGAGAAATTTAATAAGCTTAATTGTTAAGAGGATTGTTTTTCTAAGTACGATTTTCTATTAATATTTGCTACAAGTCAATACTTACCACTCACTAATTAATGAAAAGATTATTGCTAGAAAAAACTTTTATTTGATTGGTTGGAGACGGTAAAGATGAAGAGTTCATTTTCGTTCCCATAGAAATCAAAGAAACGTTCTCATGACAGATAATAAGCTTTGGAAGATAAGCTTTAATCTGTAAAGTGAATTCGTTGATCAGTTGATTACTTTGACCAAGTAATTATTTTGGAAAAAACAAGGAGTGTATTATTTATCTCGTATTTTCTTTTAGTAAAAACTAACTTGTACTATCTATTTGTAATGAAGCTTTTGATGAAAGATAAAAAAAACATTTGAAAATTTTAAATATGCATTATCATTGACTGGAGTGCATTGTTTAGTAAAATCTACTACGCTTTTCCATTTCATTCCTTATTTGTGCTTTCATCCTTTGAACTTTCGCAATTTCCTCCCGTAAGTCCTTAAAATGCGTGGCACGTCGAAAAGTGAGCCTCCAAATCTCAAAAGATCAAAAGTGAGCTCCTTCCTCAAACAAACCGAAGAGTCACGACTAATCCATTTTAATACACCCAATCTGTAGGAAAAAAAAAGTTTTTACTCTCACCGTTGGAACTTAGGAAAAAGTGATCGATAAGGCATCGAGAACACACAGTTTCGCTGTATGGTGACGCGCCCATTCTTAACGCCATGATTTTTATACGTTTTTTTTTAATGGGTGTCGGTGGGTGTACTCACTGAAGATAAGTCAGATCAAATTCAGACAATGACAGTGAGGAATTTAGAGCGGATAAAATTTAAATGGATCTCCTCTGGATCTTTCACTTTTTTCTCTCGTCTTGTTTGTATTGCTCTTGAATATGAGTTACAAGATCCATTTCTTGCCCTCGAGCGACGCTCGCTATATAAACGCAGAATAAAAGTGAAACGTGATTGTAAGAATTTTTTTTTCTTTCATTGATGGTAATGCTGCGCCTTCTTCTCCTTAATGTCGGGAGATAATACATCCTTTGATGCATTTCGCATGATGAAGATTGAATCGTTACTCTTACTTTTAGATAGAGAATTTACGTGTGATTTAGAGCTAAGTTTATGAACGCGTAATTTTCACTCGCTAGATATTGATGGCTTATTTATAACTCATTAACTTTTTTTATGTCGTAGTAAAGTTCAAAGCATTAAAGTAACCCATTGTTATCGTAAATAATAGCTAGAAGCTTTTTTAGATCCTTGATGATATATCTGTGTACCATTTCAATTATAAAGAAAGTTTCTATGTAATTCAAAATAAAATTCTGAAATAATTTATATACTTTCTTAAATATAAAAGTATTATAAATGGTAATAATTAACTATAATCAATTTCAGACCTGATTATTTTAATTTTATCTTTCTCATGCGTCAAATGTTTACATTTTTAATGTTTCGTCAAAATTTTATCCTTAGACGTTAAATCAATTTATTGGGGGTTTTCAACAATATGGTACTTCCGTTAAAAAAAGAAAAACTTATAAATTTTCGTATAAGTATAGCAAACTCGTTAAAATGTGACTGATCACAGTTGCGAGAAAGTTACCGCTTTTTCTGTACCATTACGAAACACAAAGAGCAAATACAGGGTATGTCAATGACAGTGAAAACGGATAACCGGAAGTATGAGCAAACAAGAAATTCAGTAAGTTTATTTTACAGACAGATCGAGCTTACACCTTTCTACTCAAATACCATCCAGTTATCACTGGTACACACAGCGCTACTGCGGGGTCTGTCCTTTTTTTCCCCGACTTTGGACTGACATAACAGTCTGTAATTTAACTTTACGTCGTTTATTCCTCATCCGTCGCGAAGTTGGTGGAAAATCGGTACTCAAACCCCCTAATGGATCGCGAACGATCTGGACTTTCTAGCTGTCCACTCGCGGTCGGGTGTATTAAAAAAAAAAAAAAGAAAAGGAATTCGCCATCACGTCGTACGATCGAATATTGCGCAACGGTTCCACGATCGCCGCTTTTCACCGCGCGTTGCGTCTTTTTATTCTCCTTCTTCGACCTATCCGTCATTTTTCCCGGCGAGCTGGATTTGCCGATATACGCTAACGTGGAGCCAGTTAAATCGATATTATATCACTCGTGTGTAACAAATACACACACACATACACAGAAAAAGACAAAATTTATAACAGAGGTGTGCCTCAACATTTTTTTTTCGTCGTTTTTGTGACCGGATAAGGAGACATTTTCGGGGGAATTGCACATATACGTGCGACATACGCAAACGATTCATCGCTCGAAACGTCAGCGCGCGTTTGCCTAGAAAAGGCGGAGGCTTCACACGCGCGGCGGAAAATTATGGCTGTCCGCGCAGCTGACGAGCGAATGAGAGCTTGCCAAACACTATTAGCGCGAGGATGACTTATTTGCCGAGCTTAAAATGTTTGGTCTCCAAGCCATATACCGCGGTGTACGAAGTGGCTGTACCTATATACCTGTCAGTGCACACAGCTACTCGAATCTAATAAATTAAATATAGCAGGCACTTACACGCGGCACTTAAGGAGAAAATCGAAACCGTCGAAGATGTTTGTTTTATTTTGAAAGTGTATCTGTCCCGGAGAAAGCCAAATTTGTTTAAAATGTTTTCTTTTCTATGAAGTTTCAGGTTTGATAAGGAATGGTGCCGATGTAACGGTTCAGTGGGTTCAACGTGTAAAAATTAAAACGCAATACTTTGATGCGATTGTAGATAAAAGAGAGTGCAATGCGTGTTTATCTGGGCCAAATTGTCACTTGCTATTAAACGACGTACCAATATTTCGAATATTGCTAGATTTTATCTTATGAAACAAAATAAATTAGAATTCTCGTTGAGTTTATTCTAAAAGTTTCGAAGGATATTTTTATATTTTCTCTAAATTTTTAATTAGTATATACAATCTATAATAATTATAGTGTGTAAAATTTAATGACTGCATTGTTTTAGTTATTGAGCATATAAATATTTTATATCTCGATTTCAAAAGATGTAATTACAAATTGGATTTTAAGATCTGGAAATAAGGAAGTGTAACGAAAATTATACAATTTCTCTCAAAACCGCAGTAACAAATTCATGAGAAACATATTATTCTTGCAGAAAAATACTCTTACTTCTATTGCTCGAGTGCAATGAAATATTTTTATGGCGTTACAAGTCGCCGTAAATGGGCATAAAAGTTTATCCATTAAGGTGCTATAAACATGAATCTTTTTGCGGAAGATGTCCATAAATTAAATTAAGTGAATGTTAGAAAAAATTTATCGAACATAACTTTTGAAAAAGAAAACATTTGAAAAATTCTCGTTATTTGCATTAATCGGATCAAAGGATTTATGCCAAGCAATTTCTTTAAACTCATCACGCATACTTTAACCATATCCAATGAATATTGAGTAAGAACGGGCGCTCATTAGAAACTTTCCTTTTTACGAACTGGGACAGAAATATATATCTCATATCATTTTCAAGATTTTACTCACAATAACATTTATAATGACTATGATCTAGACACACGCATAATTATCACGAAGTTTACCTGCGTATGATGAAATCTTTACAAAAACTCCATTAACACGTCCACTTAAGAAGTTTAGCAAGGCACACCTTCCGGGCCTGGTTATTCCTACTCTTTGTACTACATAATATACGAGAAAGGATTAAAAATAATAAAAAAAAAATGCAAAAAAAGTCTTTTGCCAACTGTTAACCATTTATTCCACAAAATTCCTAGAGAAATTAAAAAAAATTTATAAAAACCAGCATCTCCAAAGATATTGTCATATATATAAGTACATGTTTTTTATAATTTATTTGAAATTTTGAGTTCTGTAATACGAAATTTTATATTTAAAAAAAAAATATACAGATGCCAATCCGAGCGATGCCTTGATATTAATAAAAAGTAAGCGTAATATAAACACACACTACTGTTTCCTGGATAGAAAACAACGACGCACACTCTCGATAATTAAAAAATGTTTTTCCGGGCGGATAGCGCAGCGCAGAACTCCCATCGGAAGCCGCCCTAACGTGGTGTCGGCATCACAGCACTGACGCGACAAGAATAACAACAGCAACAATAACAACGGTAGCAGCGAGGCTCGCGGTAATAAAAGCGGCGCTTCCTCATACCCCTTTCTTCCTTTCAAACGAGCGTGTGCCGCGAATTCTTCGCGATTACGAGAGCAGAATAAAAGAAACTCGCGGTCCCGCGCCAGCGTCACTTTCCTCGGCTCCACGGGCGCAGACACGCGAGAGAAAACTTCCGTCAGGCCCACCGGAACAGATCCGGGCGAGGCTCGCCGAGATTTCCCGCAGAACAAGCTTCCAGCTCCGATACATTAAGAAAATCGCTGTATATCTTCGCGCTACGCCTGTGCGCACGCGCGCCTGTGTAGCGTACTTACACACTTGGCGCAGACCACTTTTCAGTTCGTTAGATGCGCCGTCGGTCGCACTCCAGATCCTCCTCGGCCGGCGCGTGATAATAATGCCGCGCTAATGATAGCATCATCGCACCGAGGCGCGCGCTAATCTTGTCGCCGGGCGCGCGCAGCATAAGTACCGCTTTTCCGCCGCGCACTCGCTCTCGGCTCTTAATTTGCGTGCGGAGATTTACTTTTACAAGGCGAAACGAGGCGCGCCGCGGCGCCGTAATAACGTGTGCGCGCACTGCCTATACTCCCGCGTACCCCGCTATATACACCCGGATAGGAATTTATGGAGCCGCCCGTTAAACAGGAGATTACGGAAAATTGATCCGCAGCTAGAAATCGAATCGTGGGCGCACGATCGTGGCGTGCCGTCCGCGCTACTTGAGTATCTGTGTCAGTTTTTTTTTCTCCACCGGGCGTGTTGATTTTTCCTGCGGTGAATAATTCGTTTGTTGTGGCGAGCGAATCGCTTATGGTTGCAATCGTAAATAAAATAATCGCGTCGTCATTTCAGCTTCCATTATGGAGACTGTAACTGCCTGAAAGTCGAAATTGTGGTCGCGGAGAATCGAAGCACGATAATTCCTATAGTAAAATAGATTCTAAGAATTGTACAATGTCTATTAATATTATTTTATATTCATTAAGAATTAAAATATTGCTTTAGAAAGTTTTGCACATATGTATACACGATAGATATATGATACTGATTTTTTCGTTATTCAATGCGCTCACATGAAAGTTGTTTTTATTTTTGTTTGGTTTGGCGCACCGAGAGTAACTCATGTTTACTCGTTCTACATGCATTGCACGTAATTTTGAATAAATCAAGATTCTCCAATTTTAGTAGTCTTTCAACTCTCCTGTACTCTCAGTGGAGTTACAGATGGTTCTCCTTACATTCCAGAGTTTGAAGAAAACATTACTAAACTCGAGATTAAGTTGGATCTCTATATACATAGTTTTAGTATGCGACAACAGAACTGTCTCGTTGAACATTCAATTCTTTGAATAACATTTTAATGAATATTTCTTAGCAAATCAAATATTTACGTCTCGAAGTTGTCTGTCTTATTTTGTCTGTTTTCATGTAAAAATAAAATTTAAACATTTTATGAGAAGCATATATTGTATACATCAATAAAAAAATAAAACGAGACCCTTCAAATATACATTAGCTTTAGTAAGTAGTACTTTTACTATGTGTTCAATTATTTATTACATTTATTGTTAAAAATATTCAAACCCTAATAGCAACACCAAAATTTTAACCACAAAATTGTCCAGCTATTCGTGAAATTGCTACGACGAAAACTATAGTTGTTAGTTATTAAGAGCCCAAGTATTATTAATTTTCACTAAAATGCGGTACCAGATAAAATGCGAACTTATTACTGCAGCTCATTTCACTCACACTTGGCGACAAAACCGCAAAACGCCTAGAGAAGGTCGACTACATTCACCGAGCTACCTGTAGTTACCCTGAGAGAATAGCAACGCTGGCGGCTGTAAAGTTTCGACGCGCGAAAAGAGATATTTCTATATAGCGGGAAAATCTATAGTTTGCAGTAAAAAAGGAAACTGAACGTCGGTCCTGTCGCGTTTAACGTTACGTTTCAATCATTTATTTCTTTGCCACCGTCATTTAAACGCCACAAGTGCCGTCATTAAAATTTTTCGAAGGAAAATAATAGTCTTTCGCGTAAATTTGTAAAGCCTAAACAATCGCATGCCATTTAGGAATGCTTTTCCAAGAATTAAACCGTTTATATTTAATAGGGAAATCCTTGAAATATTTCAACTATTAAATTAGCAAGTTTCCGCTATTTTCTAAATTACGAGAAAGCGATGTTTTTTCAAGTTATTATCCTATTTTATTGCTGCCAAAGATTACTGTTTTTTTATGTATAGTTGACCGAAAACATCGTTATGATGTTTTTGAAAATGCAATAAACAACTGCTTCACTTTTAATTAGTTTTTATGAAAAATTATCAAGTAATGAAATTAAAGTTTGAATTTTTTGTCTCGGTTATTCATTAAAACACTTTTAAATACACTAAAAATGAATTATATTTTTATTATATAAAATGAGGAAATGCATTTTTAATTATACATAAGGAAGAACTACGCTTCATTTTTTTTGTAAGTGAATTATCAACGTATGGATACATATAAGGCATGACTTCAGTCAGCAAATGACTTAATGATTATAAGAGAAGGTTTCTAGAGTACATAAATATCGAAGAAATGTATTCAGACACGTAAATCATCAGTCGCTAATGCATACATAGACTCAGAACGTGTAATTGGATTTATCTCGCAAACCAAAGTCGAATGAAATCATTAGGGATGAAATGGTTTATTGAATATAAGTTTTGGATTTTAATTAAATACTAGGTATCATTTAAAACTCACGCAAATCAAGTATATAAAATTTCGTTAGTTCTTCTAGATATAGGAATATTTGCACAATAGTAAATAATAACAAATACTGTTTCTTTTCTCTTTGTCTATTTTTACATATGATAATTCAAGAATGAGTGTAAAAAAATAATGATAAAATTTGCCACAAAAGTAATCCCACATTACCCATTGTTCTCTCGTGTGATTTCTTTTGCATTTGAAATAATATACAATTCTTCACGCAGCTGTGCAGCACCACAATTTCTAGAATTGCGTAAGAAAATCTCGACTGCTTTCTAAGGTGCACAATAATTTAAATGAATTATAATAAATTACTTATCCGCTAGGGGTATCGATTTGTCTGAGAGATAGGTATATCGTTAATCCAGAGAGCGCAATAAAAGCGAAGAGCTGCGCATTTTTGCGAGATAAGGTCGTTAAAACTGTCAAGACCGCTGCATTGCGTCGCGCGTGCCGTGTCTCACGATTAACCCGCGGCGACCCAAAACGCTTGCTCCTCATAAAGAACGTCCTTCTCGGTTTGAAATCACTTTCCATTCTCTTGAAATCGTAGTGTTACCGGGACGAATTGCGGTGGCATCTCTCTCTGTCTCCCCTTAATTTCCTCATTGCGCTCCCTGTCCACGTTTCGGTTTTCGTGCAAAAAAAGCCGCTGCGCATCCGCGGGAACGCGGTTATTTATTATGATAACTGCATTTTAATGATCTTCAATTGCATGTAATTCAATGCCGCTTGGCATTTCGCAACGAGTTCACGTTCTTGTTACGGCGAACGGTACTTTTTCTAATGTGTGCGTTTACGTTTCGAAATGCATCTATCTTGTTCCTAAATAACTTATTACATTTATATACTCTCTGATCTCGTAAATTCACTGAAGATTTATATCATGTACATATAATAGAGTAGAACTATTACGTCCATTTCTACTCATAATTGCGGTAAACTGTGCTATTTTTATGGAAGCTGTTACATAATCTCAAACTAAACAGCCTTGTTGACCCAATTATGAAAAAATCATAAATTTCGCAGCTCACAATTTAATCATGCATAATTGTTTATGTTTCAGATCGTACGAAACACACTGACAGGGATAGTGTTCATCGGGATCCTGTGTAGTGTGCAGGCTGATGGCGACAGATGGTCACGTCAAATATCGAACAGCGAGTGGATCCCTCTGGCTAATCCGCGCAGCAATCAAAGAAGCCAGGGCCCGGCACCCGTAGCGGCGACGGCGACCGCAGCCCCGGCGGTCGATAGCAGCGGTCAAGCGGCTGGCCAAGTGCCTGTTTTGTCTCTTCCACCGGCGTTACAACAACAATACCAGGATCAGCTGCTGCAACTGCAGAAGACACAGGAAAGCATTCAAAGACTTTTGCTACTGCAGCAGCAGTTGAAACAGCAGCAGCATATATTGCAGGTAATTTTGCATCAAAATATCTTAAATATACAATACACATCTCTTCAATATTGAAATTCAATAAGTATTTTTCGGATATTTATAAAATTTGAGAAACATTTTATAAAAAGAAAAAAAAAAGATTTCGAACGCCGAAGAATGTATACTCATTTTAATAATCTCTAAACGTCAATACAGTCGCAAGCATATCAACCGAATGGCTTTCCTAATTCCGAGGATGACAAGCAGGCACTTCACCAAAGCACGATCGTAAATCTACAGACTCTTCCCGAATTAGCGCCGGAAGTTCTCGTACCGCCAGTGCCCTCGTCGGAGGCGTTACCTCCCGTTTTCCGACCGCAAGATTTTCATCCTCCCGACTCTTCCGAACTGAAACATAATCACGGCCATCGGCAGCAGCATACTGCCGCGAATTCGCCGGTGAGTTCCGAACAAGATTACCGGCAAAGTCACGAGGAATCGATACCCCGTGGCACGAATCATCGGGAGAGCGGCGAAAAGGATTACCGAGGGAGGCCAAAGAGTCGTTACGAGGGTGCTCAAAGGCATAAAGAGGATCCTTCTCATGTGAATTTCGTGACTCCGGGACCGAGCTCCGCACAAGTTGGTAGCGACGAACAGGAAGAGGTAATTTATAATATCATATCTGGCATCTAACTTTTCGGAGTTTCTTCTTATAAGTTTTGCCATGCTTTAGACATTTTTATGAATTAAGAATCAGAATCTTGTCCATCCTTCTTTGACTATTTTATAATAGACGTTTTTGGTATTTAGCATTAGACATTGTTTTATTATATTTATGATATTTATATGCAGTATCTTAAAGATCAAAAACAATATTTCAAATTCATCATTTTTAGTCTAATTTATAAAAAAAAAAATAATAACTTCACCGTTATGTAATTTTTTATTTTTTATTATTTGTTAAATTTTTTCAATATTAATAAACTAATATATTTGTATTTATATAGGTTCAGTTAGTTTATGTACCAGCAGAAACCTTAGCCCAACGTGGCCAGGCCAAACTCAGACCCCAATCTAGAAAGCATCATCCAAACCGTCATCATTCGCATGATTCGAGTACCATACCTTCTCATGATGCATACGCTCGCGAAATTCTTCATCAGTTACAACGTCAACATGACGAGAAAAATCAATTCTTCAATACAGAACGTCAAAAAGAAATTGCAAGGTTACAGGAAGAACAGAGAGAGCTTGAAAGGCAGGCAAGAGTACATCAAGAAGTTGTTAGAAGGCAACAAGAAATTATGAGACAACGAGAAGGCGAAAAGAAAAGAAAAGAATTGGAAGAAATTGAGGAACAATCGCGTCAACGAGAATTGCACAGAATAAAAGAAATGAGGGAAAAAGAACAACAGAATGAACGCGAATTAGCTGAAATTAGAGCGAAAGAAGAGGAATTAGAAAGACTCTCACGTTTTAAAGAAAAGGAAATAAGACGCCAAAAGGAATATGATCAGAGAGAAGAGCATGAAGCTAGGATCAGAGCTGAAGCTGCACATAATCAAGGACTAGCTGAAGTTCAATCTCATACTTATGATGCTGAACAACCCAATGCGCAAGCCTTAATTCGAGAACCCCAAGCCCATCACCAGCATCTGACAGAAATCGTCCACAAAAATAACAAAAGTTCCAGGACTAGAAGCAAGCCACGAAGTAAATTACATAATTATCATCAACCTCAACCCGAATATCCTGACTCAACTGAACCCGCTTTACCCTCACCAAACCAGCCCCCACTTTCTGTTTATATGGGTACTACTTTACCTGATCAAAGACGAGTTCAATTGGTTGATGTCTTGAAAACCTTAAAGAATGCTAGAACAATCGCCGTACTTGACAGTTTTGGACCTGATACTCCTAGAGTGTTCGTTGGGCCAAGAAATTTGGATACTCCAGTAGGATATGCTAAGTTCGATCTTCCTTATTTATCTTCGATTGAGAATAATAGAGTAGAAAGAAAAGTTGATAAACTGCCTTTCTTTGTTGCACCTTTGAGTTTTGAACCGCCTCCAGGATACTCTAAAATTCCTTTCCCAGCTCCACACATTGGCTCAGTAGTTATCAATTCTTTAGAAAACGTTGAAAGTAAACAAAATGATAATCAAAACCCAAACCCAACGCCATTGATAGAGCCCAATTCTTATTTCGTGAGCAATCAACCGTTGTCGACTAATGATGGCAGTACGCCGGGATCTTATTTTCATGAATCCAGTACTCCTAGATACGAAGTATCATCTTTGCCTCCTAGTCAATCAAGTACCAAATGGAGATTTAATGAATTTTACGAAAACAAACCTTCGACTGAAATCCCATCAGCAGTGACAGCCGCTTCGTATAACGAGGAACGTACTCCCACCAGCAAATTTGAGCGACCGACTAAAACCAGAAATTATTATAGTCCTAATGAACTATCTACAACGCCTAACTACCACAGCCCCAAAACAGTCTCAGCATTTGCTTATGAATCCACAATTCCTCAGTCAACGCCATCATATCACGAAGAACCCGCATCACATCACAATGTTGAATCTCATCTTATCGATCAAAATATTGGCCATCACCGACAAGTGGTTAATCGTTATCATGAATCGGAACCTCAACAGCAAACAAATCAACGGTTTCCCGTCGATCCAACAGGCCACACTATAACCAATACGTATTTCTTAAATCCTTCATCCAGTTATGAAGATCAGTCGCAATATAATCTGCCTGCTGAGTTACCAGCAATTTCGCCACAACTTCCTGGTTTAGTTAATGCTTTGGTTGAAAAACACGAAATAGCTAGTACTGTACAACCGCCAACAACTACGCCGATTATAACTACAAGTACTACCACCACTACCGAAACACCAACAACTACATACAGACCCCGTACACGACATAGGTAAATTAAAATATTTTAATAGCATTTGATAATAATGATAAAATTTTATATTAATTTTTAAGTTAAATAAATAGAACTATCAGTGTTCAAATATTATTATTACGTTCAACGATAGCGATAATTTATTTTAAAAATGAAATTTTGAAGGGGTCGAGTGACTGCAGTTCGAGCAACTACAACAACTCTTTCGCCTCCTGTAAGAGGAAATTCCGAGAGATCCAGACGGCCAGTCAACAGGTCTAGGTCAAAATACACAACTACGACTGAAGAGTACCGTGACTCAGCTTACGATCCTACCAGAAGAAATTCCGTTACAACCTCTAGATACGACGACCAAGATACTCATGTAAGAAAAGCTACTCCGAGAGTTCATTATAAATCCAGAGAAGACGAATCAAAGGAATCCTCTCAGGTTGGTAAAAATTAATGACCATTACACTTTTGTATTTCTGTAGCGAATATTTTATAAATTGAACGGAGTAATAGTATTGCGTTTTATGATGAAAAAGAAAGACTATAATAAAGTATTTTATGAGAAAAATATAATTGCCGAAATAAAGTAGATGATCTTAAACCGTCCAAAAGTGGCACTCTAAATTTTATCACTGAAAAGGACGATTCGGTGTAAAAGAGCTGATTATCTAAGCGACTAAGGTATCTCTGAAACGCATCTCACGTACTAAGCTCCGCGTACTTTGCAGATCGTTGATTCGAGTGGCTCGAGTGAACAAGGTCAGCGCGGCAACGCCTACGAAAACATACCGCTGATCGATCCCGCCTCGCCCGTCTCGGGCAGCGGCGCCAGTCTCCAACCTGGCGGTACACCCACCACGGATTTAAATATCCCGATCTATCAGCACGATGATTATTCTGCCTCCACCGCCTCGTCCGTCGATAACTACTCCTCGCATCGGGATACTAGCGTTTCGGATTCCATCCTGCCGCTGACCGGACTGGAGTACACCCGGAAATCGACCCATTCGCCGAGCTATCAGACCTCCCCCACTTACGACTCGAGCAGATCCGATGAGCAGCCCATCAATGGTTTCAACTACAGGACTCACGAGGATAGCCCAAGCTCGCAGACCACCAGGGACTTCCCCTATTACAGGCCCGGAAAGACCGAGAGCGTTTTGTTCGAACCGCTGCCCACCACCGATTTGCCCAACGTGCAGAGATCCCAGCTGCAAGATTTCTCGCCGGTCTATCATTCCGTGTCCTCTCAGAGCCACTACGACAAGAACGAGACTCCGAGGCCGGTTTACCGCGAGCAAACCTCCAGCAACAGCGAGGAGGAATCGCCGATCTTCTTGCCGATTTCTCACGAAAAGCAAGAGGAGTATGTTTATCAGACCACCGTGACTGAAGTGCTTCCTGAGGTGAGAAATATTCTCCTTTGTGCATCTTTTAACAATGGTTCCTGTCATGTAGAATTATTGCTGTAACGATAATTAACGCGGAAAGTGTGAGAAATGAAACGCACAACAGTGATTACAAATCGATTTCTAATAAAATTTAATTATTGACCATTACGGTTTAATGAATAGCACAGAAGTTTCTAAGTTTATTTACTTCAATATAGCAAATCCAATTAATTATTCAATTGAGAAAGCCTAATAGTTTTTATGTATATACGTTTATAAACGAATTAAGTACTTAATTAGAGTAATGGCACAAGAAATCGATAATCCACATTTGAACGGAAAGTTTATTCGTTTCAGATCGAACGCCCCTGTAGAAATACTTGGTAAATTAGAAGCCGTCAGAGATTGAATAAATAACTTCTGTTTCCAAACTTTTACCGTTAATCAAATTGATCCTAATCAATTATCGCACGCGTGAGACCGCGTATAAGCTATAGGTACGGACTTCCTTGTCTTGGATGGGTGAAAATTTCGTAGAAACTTTGGGCTATCGCGTGCTAAAGCTAACAGAGAAAGTCAAGGTTGTATTCCTCGATTGCCTATCTTTATCAAACAGAGATCCTTGAAGTTTATTGTACCGTACAAAGTGTGCTGCGTACTTTGCAGCAAGCCAACTTCTATTTTCAGTTCAAATGTGCCCAATTTTATGCCGGGTCAATGATTTTTCACATAACGCCTAATCTTTAGGAACTAGCTGGCTTGTTTAGATATGACTTCCGATTTCAGCGGAATGCATTTTAAAACTATAAGTGCTTTGTATAATGTGTATAAATGCTTCATAAAATCAATGACGAAGATTTAAGAAAGAAATTTATGATTTTGTTTCATTCTAAATTAATTCTTCTCTTACATTTCTGCAATCCTGAAATGACATTATTAACAAGTGTACTTAAAAAAATTACAAAACCTCTGCCTCCTTAATTTACAGGTAACGACGCCAACTACAACGACTACCACAACAGAAGCACCGGTGATAATTCGGCAACGCGTGCGCGCTCGTCTGGGCGGGCGCACGCAAACGGACTCGACAATCCAGACCCGTCCTCGCGGCTCCCAGGACGAGTACGTGCGCTTCAGCGCCGTGAACCAGGACTCAGCGAAACCAAACTCGCGGCCGCGCACAAGCCGACCACGCGTTCGCGGGCACCAGCACTCGCCGATCCAGACCGACGGCGGGGAGTACGTGAGAATCCAGACTGCGCCGAGCCATCAGCGCCGCCTGACGACGAGCGCGACGACGCCCCAGCCAACGCGGACGACCGAGTCCGAGAGGCAGGAGAACAACGAGGACGAGGAGTATGGTTTCATCAGGCAGCCTAATTACAGGCCGCCCGCCCAGCCAGAGCAGCAGCAGCAGTCGACTAATTACAAAACTGCGCCGGCCCAGGTCAGCTCTCTACTTTCGCTGCGCGCACGTCTTTATAATTAGCGGCGCGCATTACGGTGTTAAGATAATAAATAAGTATTCGTAAGGTTGACTCGCATAATGTATGGCTTGGAGCTTAACTAAATTAGTATCGCGTCGAGGGGAATGGGCATCATGCGAAAAATATAGGTCGTTACTTATAATTTATGAAAAAGTCAGTGTACCGTGAAATTTTCTTCATATACTTCGCGGAGTTTTTGTAATCGCTGCCTGTGTAAAATAATACGAAGTTACAAAATTTGTACGATGGCTAACCAATTTTCGGCACGAGCTACTCACTTATATTTGACTATCGACTAACATAGTTATTTGCGGACCATTAATATGTGTATGACTTTCTCAAACGACAAAATTAAGATCCTTCACTTATTACATCTCCGTAAAAAGTTAACTCTTGGAAATTCCCGAAAATTCAGCAACGAATGATTTTTTTAGAGCACCGACGCAATCGAGACGACGACGGCCACCGAAGCCAGCCATTCCCAGGCGCAAATCCTGAAGAACCGCCAGAAGTACTTCTCCGCGACTCGGCGACCCACGAGCCGCGTGACCACGACCCCACGCACGGACGAGACGACCTACACCGCGCGGCCGCGTACGCGCGCCGGCAGCTCGACCGCCCACAGCGACGACGCCAAGCCGACGAAGGCGCGCAGCAGGCTGCGTCGTCCAGGCTCCAGGAAGCGCGTTACCACCTCCACCACCGAGAACAGCCTCGACGCGAACAACGAGCTGCCGCTCGACGAGAACTACCCGAGGGCGCAGAACGACGCCGCCAGCCGCGGACAGGATCTTGCCAATGAGAACGTAAGTGTTGGGCTTTGAGAGTGGGCAGAGGGACGGGATTGAGTATGCCGGAGATGGTTTTTCTATGTAAAGGACGTTGATAGCATAATTACGAATTTATTTTATTGGAAGGAAAAGTTTTGTATTGAGCGTGAAGAGTATTGACGGCCTTCTGTAGTAAAAAGTTATGCTGTTACGAAGGAGTTTAAACGAGTGTAATGCTATGAGGTATAATTTATTCATATTAATTCAGAATAGCATGGTTGAACAATGGGAGGAAAAATTGTTATTATATTTAATTAATTTATGTAAATTACATAACGAAGCGTAACGTTTAAGATGCTCCCGGCTTTGAGAAATGCAATCCACACCCACGCACTTGTGACTTACGCCTGAGAAGATATTACGTCGCTGTTATTCGGATAAAATCTTGGCGTCGTAGTTTACGTGTAAAACAGAAAAAACAATAGCCATAGAAATGTAACTGTTACATAAACACCGGCGTATACTACTTTGAATCGAAACAAATACTCTTAATGCAATATTGCTTCACTATTTAATTTATTAGATTTGTACGAGTTTTAGCTTATTTCATTCTAAGATGCATTAGTATATAGTTTATTCAATATCTTAATGTTACTCACATATTAAACTAGAAACTTTAAGTTTTTATTTTTAGTAATTGTCTATGATAAAATGCAATTTCAAACATGTATACGAATAATGTTTTATACAGTTTTATATGTAAACTGATAGTTAATTATAAATTTATTTATAAGTTGTATTTGTATATATAAACAGTATTTTCAGTTTGTAAAATCTTTATTTATAATATTTAAAGAAAATATCACTAATAATAATCTTCAGTATACTAAGAATAATAATTAGTACATGAATATGTATAATACACACAAACTAACTTTCATGTAGTTATATGATTATAATATGAATTGTGTAACCATTTAATTAAGGTAAGGAGGTAGATACTTAGAAAAATAATACATGACAAGAAATCAAAATCATTATCATTTTGCAAAATATACAATGTCTTAAACGTTAAATGTCGACATGGCACGTAAATCTAGTTGCAATGTACAATATCTATTGTTGTAAATTATATTTAAAATTACTCTTGAGAAATTTGTGTCACACTTTAATTAATGCATCTCAATATGCATTTGTAATATCCTATAACTGTTTTCATTAGCATATTAAACTTTACATTATTTTTTAAATTAATATCTATAAGTACCACGTTTGAAAAATAAAATCACAACAATGCTCCACTCTAAACAATTGCAGTTCCATTAAGTCATTGTAATTAAAATTTTTCAGAACATTTATGCACAGCATAATAAAAGCAATAAGAACGTAACGACTAGATTTTCATCGCGCATTACGTTAGCACACTTACCGCCGGGAATCGATTGTCCTGAATTTTTCTCACTGCAGTGTGCATGCTTCCGCGATTCTTAGCTCTCCCACTTACACGCTCATATACACGTATATACAATATCTCTCCCTCCACCCTACTCTGCCCTGTCTTAGCTCCTCTGTTTTTTCTCTCTTTCTCCATTCTGTCGATCCTTTAATTTCGATTTCCTCTCTATTTCGCCTGCACCGCATCGATGCTTTTGCCCCCCTTTTTTCTTCCTCAGCCGGATGCAATTAGTAGCGGACACGAATACCGTGGACCCCCAACGTATGTTCTCGCGAAATCGATACAGCAGAATTACAATTTAAGGCACGTCTCGGTTTTTATCCTCGAAAACCTTAATTAAATAAAATCGGTAGAGAAATAAAATTTTACGTTTTCCGCAATATTGTCTAACCAACGGACAAATGAAAAATATAATATTAAAAAAACCCGAAGAATTGTGAACTTTTTAGACCATTGAAATATGTATAGGTAAAACATAAATATAAGAAAAGAAACAAGCAGATTAATATAACAGGTTCTGTAGTCCTTTTACAGTTTTATCCTTTTTATTCGAAAAAGGAAACTTATTATGCTTAATCATACAAATTATATTAGGGATGCTGTAAATCTGTGGTAAACGCGAAGAATCCACAAAATTATGCATATTTTGACAAAAATTTACTTTTATAACAATATTAACAAAATCCCCTTTGCGACGTCTTACAATCGTCAATAATTTCTTCCGAGGCACGTTTTCAGCACAAAATGACCCTTACCTGTATATCATAAAGTAGAACCATTAAAAACGCTTTAGTGGCGAAGTTTTTATGGCATAGACGTTATTATAAAAAACGTTCAAAAAACTTCCTGATCAACGTGAATTACTCAGTTAGGAAATATCATATATAATTTAAAAACAAAAAGAAAAAAACTAACTTTAGAGAAACGAGCTTTCATTTTTTGAGAACTAAAAAATTTATATTCTCACGAATGTCACGTTCTAGTTCAACGTAAAGTATAAAATATACAAAATATTGTATATGAAAGGTGTGCCACGACAAAAATTTTTGACAATTTTGCGCTCACCGAAAGAAAACAAAATATTCAAATAGCGCTCTTTTTCCATTTTTACTGCGAAAGGTCGGATTAAATCCTGACTATTTATTTTATTCTCACGCGTATTGTGTAACTGTAACCGCACCTACCCGAATAATTCTTTTACTTTCATATTTCTAGAAACTCTATAATATAGGTCAATTTTGTATATCTATATCTATAAAGAATATATTCATTTAATAAAAAAATCACACATATTATTACAACTCAACAAGAAAAGTAAAAAGTTTATGCAAACAAACAGACGCAGAGAATTCAATACCTAGTTTAGAATAAACTTTAATATTTCGCAAGACGCGCAGGTGACGCAAGCGCCGCAATAAAAGAGAAGCTTCGTAAAATATTATTCCCTCGGTCACGCGCGCGCGCGAGCGGAGGAAATATCTCTTTGCGTCGCTAACAAAATTACGCGCGACGACCGCGAAAGAAAATTACGTTCTATATAATACGCGAATTTCCCCAGACGCAGCTTAAAAAAGATATCGCCAAGGAGCGAGGCAAACGCGAGTCGAGACAAAGCGAGTCTCTCATCCTCATTCTCTTGTATGTCGCAGTACCCGCAGGAGTTCCTGCTGAACTACGGCGCATCGCAGAACTACCAGCGCGGCGAGTACGATCAGACGCAATTAGCCAGTGACTCGGGCAGGCGCTCGTCAGGGTCTCGCGTGCGGCCGAGCGGCAGCCGCACCTCCCAGGACATCTACGGGGCCGAGAGCCAGTGGTCGACCAAGCTCACCGGCAATTCCTTCCAGCCGAGCAGCTACGAGCCCAATCAGCCAGCCAACGATGGCCCCGAGAAGTCTGTGGACGCCCTGGGACAGGAGAAGGCAGGCAGCTTACCGGAGATCATTACCGCCGGACCGGACGTACCCTCCATCACCGTTCTCGTCAGCTCCGACGACGACGATGTGGAGCAGCGACAGCAGCCGAGCTCCAGCTCCGAGGAGTCCATCATGGACAGCATGATGAACACGATGATTGATTTCGGCAAGAAGATGAACGCGCCAGAGGGGGCCGAGAGTGCGACTAACCTTCCCGAGAGCCAGACTCAGACGACTGTCGAGAGTTCCACCGCCGCCGAAGTTAAGAGCAGCGCGACATTTAAGAAGGTGCAGTAACTTTTACTTTTCAATAAGATTAATGATATTACGACTTTTTTTTACCGCAAGATTACCAATTACCTTTCCCTTTCTCATAGTAAATGCAAATCTATTAATGTTTGTACTTTGTCTTGATACGCGATAGTAATTGTAAAATTTTAAATACAAATTTTTTAATTGATCCATTAAATTTTTCATTATTCGTTTCATTATGAGGTAATATTATTAGCAATATATAGATGAGCATAAGGAAACATGTCATTAAAATATAATTACTACATTTCTAATATTTAGCGATAAGTATATGTATAGATTACTTATGAAATTTTTACTAGGAAATGATATAAATAATTGAGGCTTCCTTATAAGTAATTCGTGATTATTAGTTCAGCTTCGCTCCACATGTGACATATTTTTAATACTCTATGGTTATTTTAAAAACTTAATTTGTTGGAATTAAAAGAAAAGTCAATTTAATCTTGTTCAAACAGTTAAGTATTTTCGCATACTTGAACTGCATGTAAATATTCTTCAACAGTAAATACATTTTTTTCTTGTGTTTTATTTCATTTGACGACTATAGATACATTTTAAAAAAGTAAAATAATAATAATTATTTGAAAAATCGATCAACATTAAATTTATTAATTATAAATAAATTGATAAAAATATCTACTAATTTCCATTTGATAATTTAGGCTGGACTGAGGAGACGACGAGTGCGAGTTCGCGTGAGGCCAGCGGGTGCGGCCTCGGAGGATTTCGTTACGGCCGAATCGCAAAGTTACGACTCCTCTCTCAACCAGCTGCCGCGCGATACGAACAAATTCCGCAACTTCTACGTGAGCACGGAACCGACAGCTACGGCAACGGCAACGACAGCATCCCCCACGACGATGAGCAGCAGTAGCAGCAGCGGCTCCGACCCCTCCAATACCGAGAAGTCTGTGTTTGAGAGCTTCCTCGATAAA
Organism: Torymus sinensis; assembly: GCA_030522985.1. Lineage (NCBI taxonomy): Eukaryota > Metazoa > Arthropoda > Insecta > Hymenoptera > Torymidae > Torymus > Torymus sinensis. Next base: position 5,685 of record JAPYZP010000061.1, on the reverse strand, counting down.
ATGCTCGGCGAGAATGACGACGAGTCCGCGACTACCATCGTGCCCGAGGCGATTATCACCACCACTACCCCGGCAGCGACGATTAACCCGGATGACGCGTGGACGAGCCAATCGACAATCGCCCCGACGGCGGAGGTCAGCCGCGACGAACCCACGACCTTGGGGGATAACAGCAGCCCCACCACAAGTGCTCATCGTTCATTCGAGCACCCGACAACTGTGAAAAATAGAGAAGAGGAAGCGACCGATAATACGGAGCTTCCCGCGATAGACACTGCCACGACGATGATCGATAGCGCCGACGCTTATCCTTCAACGAGCACCGACAAATCCTCGACCTCCGCCCCCGCGACGACGTCGACGAGGGCGCAAAAAGACGAGGTCAAGAGCAACAGCGGGGAGAACGTCATCCAGTCGTTGAACCCCGAGAACTCGCTGAGGTACTTCGTCACCAAAAGCCCGGCGTTCAATGAGTACCTGCGCAGCCAGGAGAAGTCGAAGAAGACCGAGATGACCGAGGATAATCCGGATTACCCGAAGAACCACAGGAGCAAGTGGAGCGAGGTGCGCTACCCTACGGACAAGTCCGTCTCCGACTTCAGCAAGTGGAACGCGAAGAACCAGAGCGGCGAAGCCAGGCACGCCGGGGACGACCAACAGCAAGTGGAGCAGCAACAGCAGCAGCAGTCGGTCAATACCGAGTCAGACAACTCCAGTGTCACGGACTACGTAAAGGCCATCTTCGAGAGCATCAAAAGTGCCGACGAGGAGCACCACCAGAGCGCCAAGCTCGCAGACCAAACCTTCTCGACCTCGAGGCAGAACAAGGAGCTCTTCAAAACTGACGCCACCACTGCCTTCCCCACCGAGGTCAAGACTTCCGTGTCCTCGTCCAGTCGAGTTGTAGCCCGGCCGGCTTCAGTCAGATTCAGCAAAAGCCAGAGTCACAACCAGGACAGCACGACGACCACGACGACGGAGTCCGCCACCTTCGGCCCGTTCGTGCCATCTATGATGTCCGACAAGCAGACGGGACCCGCCAAGAAGACGTCTTTCGAGACGAATCTCGGGAAGATCCTGAGGACGAGCACGACGACGAAGGTCTCGCACATGACCGAGATCTGCTACCGCGGCCGCTGCGTCATGTCCAAGCCTAAGAAGGACGGTGTCTCGAGATGAGCGCGGTAATAGACGAGACAATAGAGCTGGAAATATTTAATATCGTTCTTCGGGAATCCAGATTTTGACTTATAGAACCAGCGAATACAAAGCTGTATTCGCTTGTGTTCTATACGAACGTGTATACAGTGTTGTATAATATATTTAAATTTCGAGGTTTTAGATCGATTAGAGTCTAAAGTGTTCGTTATAGCACGAAGCATTACTATATATTATTATTACGCGCGGTAATAATGGCATTCCGTTTATATTTATAATCTGAATGTTTAAACAAACGAAATTTAGCACCTTTAGACTACTTTCATCGAGCAAGCGCAATAATCATTAACCATTGACAATGGATTTTCAAAGAATTGCCACGATATTTCCGGCTCTATTTCGATACTTCAAAACTCATGTCACACATGCGCACCACGTCAATACTTTCTTATTTATTAATTCGAAATTCATCAAAATCACTGTAATAAAAATCGAAGAACCCTCCTTCATCCGTACACACTCTACGTGTCACGCCGCAGAGGTAATTAAGAAAAAAATAAAATAAAAGTCAACGGAACGAGAAGAGCATTGGGAGGAGGTGAAAGTCGCCGATGAATCATCCGAGAGAAAAAAAGCTAGAGCTCCCGCGAAACCTGCGCACCGCGCGTGCATCACTCAAGATTTAAGGCTTTCCGTGTGTCCGATCGTTATTTATTTAGCTCGCCGGCCAAGGCGCAGAAGAAGCGAGCAGCACAGCAGCAGTGGCGACGGTTCCTTCGCTGGAATCACTGAAACGCGAACCGCGATAATGGCTGGTCGCGCGACCGACCTTCCACTTTCACAGCGTGTGGCGAAGGAGCGTATATAGAGCTTGAAGAAAGTACAGCCACCGCGGCTGTAGCGATGGTTATGATATGATAATGTTCGTATATATTAATTATAAATGAAATCTCGGCGGATGAACCATTTTGTATAGTACTAAAATGTATCGTATTCTTAATTAACGTATAACTGTAACTTGTTTCTTTTCTCTTGATTTATGCCCCAATTAGCGGCTAGACGGTTTAATCGCGAGCGACGAGGAAACGATTTTTGAGCAGAGCTTATACTTTCGGCGCTTTACCATTATTAAACTGAAATTCTGTAAGATAGCGCTTAAGCGATTGGCTTGGAATGCATTTTCTTTTTACTGCTTGCAAGCGCAGAGAGCATTAAGCAAGCAGCGAACTATCCGGAAAATTCGAGATCGCAATCTACTCTGCAGTTTGCGCGGCTCGCGCGCCTGGAACAGCTCGACGAGGTCTTGAGGAAAAAGAATGAGTTTTTGTATTTAATTAATGTACGTTGTACGCGTAACCTTGTATGTATATGATACGCGTAATCTTCGACTTAAGATATTAGTTTCTAAGTGTATTTAATTATAACACTAAGCTTGTGTTAAGTTATAATAATAAATAAGCGTGATAATAAAGGTGAGCGATACTTATTTTATTAAACTTTTTAAAAATAAAATAGTCGTCTTTTATTTCTCCTTCCTTTCTTTCTTATATAATATTAGCTAGCAAAAATAATACTAATTATCAAAAGCACTTTGTATTTTCAATCTGAAAATTAACTTTTTAAATGCTATACTCATTCATTTAGTAAATACAATTATTTCTTTCTATATATCGCATTAATTCCACGCTACTCTATATGAGCTCATCCGCTTTAATTCTTAAGAGAAGAAGCCTTAATCCGTCTCTGTGTGGAATTTTTGTAGAAAAGCGTAGGTGGCCTTAGCCGGAAAACCATTTTAGGGACGGGATCACTCTCAGATGAGGAAACAAAGAAAGCCAAAAAAGCTGAAAAAGCTCTGACAAGATAAAGTAACGTCATTTGTCATGGTAAATTATATAACAGTCTTTGTAGCCAGCTCAACAAGTAACAATATATTCACCAAAAAATATTACCATGATAAACACGAATTTCATAACAATATATTCTTTCTCTTAAACTATTCTATTTCTTAGCATGAAGACTAAGAATTACTTTGGAGACGGTACGACTACACAAATATAGTAAACACCCCCTATAACATTTCATGTTTACTTAAACCGGAAATGAATAAAGCACTATAGCGGAGCTTTTCCATTATCCTATACTTTCATCTAAAAAAATCTATTCTTCTTTTTTACTATGAAAGCGTTGTTATACAAGAGACCCTTGCCTTCGTGAATATATATATATATATCTACATCATTTTCACGTAGTCAGCAGTATTATAATGTCAATGGTTATTCACCAATTATAACTCGACCGCAGTTTGCAGTTTTATTTATAAACATTTTTAGACAAAAGAACAAAAAGATAAATGTAATATACTAAAAAAACATTAAAAATAAACCTAAAAAGCTATTTTAAAATGTACATCAACTTGAAGCCAGTAAATCTGTACAAACTCTTAAAACTACCGAGTCGTAAAAGTTTTTTCTTTCTTATTCGTCTATTCTTCTACGTGACTCCATCAGTACAATCACTTAAATCAAGCAAGAAAAGTGGGTAATCGTTATTTATCGCTGACTAAGAAAAATAGAACAGGTCAATCTTGAGCATTATGAAATATTACCAGATCATAATTTCTCATATCATTTGTTTCTCGGATATTTGATTTGAAAAGAAAATCTACGTAAATAAGTATATAAAAATAAATTTAAAAAACCTATTCTTTCTAATATGCAAAATAAATATATGATAATATAAAATAACATAGACATATATTGTATTTTTTTTAAGACTCGCGTCATTTACTAAGGATATTTAATATCCGAAATTCTGTATTATACGGCCGTGACACACAATTTTTTTTGTTATCCACCTCGTACACAAAAACTCCGGGTTGCCAGTTGCACAGCGAAACGAATGAAAATGAATGTCTTTTTCTCCGTCATACACAAAGGCTGAGGAGCAGCCAGAGCGCGAAAAAGAGCGCGCGCGTAGAATAGCCAACGTTTTTCCGGTCGACCAACGCCAACAGCACGGACGTACCTTCCTATATAGATGCACGCAAGTATACTTCTATATGCGTATAACGTGCGCACTCACGCTCGCGTTACGCCGCAGCGTCGAGCTTGAAAAAGAGAGCTGGCGAGGACAACTTAAGGGTTCGCGAGAGAGACAATGCCGCGTGCAGTGGCAGTTGACATCGCCGCGTCGAGTGTTTCTCTCAACGCGCATTTATATGTATATATCTATATATATATAGGTGTGTGAGTGTATATATATATATCCGCCACTCTCTTTCTCTCGCTTTTCTTCGCCCGCGCGCGCGCACCCCAAGCACTCGCAATTATTCACGAGTCGCTCCGTTTGTCTCTCGCTCGTCTCCATTCGTCTCTTTATCGTTCGCTCTTTCTCTCGTTCTTAGGCACACGTATGTCCACGTACATATATGTAAGCGCGCGCCCACGAGCCGAGCTTTCGTTTAATGTTTACGTTGCCTACGTGTTCAACCCTTTCTCTGTCTTTGTATTCCCCTTTTATATCCTGTCTTCCTGCGCTTTATTCCCTCGCGGGTTTCAACTTTCTATCTGCATTTATGATGATGGCCATGCTTCCGCGTGAATGAATACCGGCTCGCGCGCGTCTTTAGACCATCTCGCCTATATATATACATATTCTTTCAATTGGTATGCATGAAGGGTCACGCGACAAAATCTCGCGCGAAATATATGCGAATGTGAAAAATTTATGCAATACCTTATTTCAATGCGCATTGTAAAATCAAACTCGTAAAAACGGAGCGATATTATTTTACCAGTGGAAAATCGATAAAATTGGAATTGCAATTTGGGACGTTCGCGCGCGCATGCAGACCAAAAAAAGCCTCACATTGCATTAAGCTTATACAATTTTCAGGAATTGACTTTCCATCGATGGAAATAAAAAAAAAATTCATTTCGAGACTAATTCTAAGCCGTTTACTTTTCATTGCTATTATATATAACGGAGTTATCCGCGCGTGAAATTCTCGTAAAAAGATTAAGGCGCGAGAATTGGTCTATTTCGCACACTCGCAGCGCATTTAATGTGTACTATTTCCGTGCAACTGATGCGAAAGGTATTTTTTAATTATACTCGTCCACTCCTTTTCCATCCACTTTTACCGCGCACTTCTTTGCCCGGCCGTAATCTGCGCTCACCTTGAGATTTCGCCGCGGCAACCCCTTCACCCATTTACGTCTCCGCCTCTCCTTCGCCCCTATTTCATCCCTGGCTACATTATTTTGCCTCTAACCGTGCGCTTTATCTGCCTGTCGGCTCATCTCCCGGGGCCCGGCTCTTTTGCAAGCCTGTCAGCCTTCTCTCGCGGAGCTTTTGATCCGTCATTAGCGCGGCAACAATTTATGCTATCGCGTGCCCTTTTGCGCGGCGGCATAGTATAGGTAGTATACACGGAAAGAAATTTCTTGCGATAAACGCATGGATTTTAGTCATGCCGTTTTCACAAGCGCCCTCTGTACTACGCTCGTAAGCGCTCATGCGCAT
>JAPYZP010000060.1:0-41529 GCA_030522985.1 Torymus sinensis | reverse complement strand
AAATAAAATAAAAAATAAAACTACTCAATAATAATTTTATAATAAAAATATACGACGTTTTGATAAACCTACAACTACTCAACAACTACCTAAAATTTCAATCTCCAAAACAACCAAACCGCCTATAAATATCGTTCAAACTCTCGCCACGCGCCCAAACGCGCCGAAAGCTTATAATATAGGAGCGTAGCCGATGCGCCGAGCCGCCGTCGATTTTCCACGGCGCGCCCGCGTGAAAAAATCGCGAGACGCTCAATTGTTCTTTTTTTTTCCTACCACCATCATACACCGCATTATAACTTCCTGCTCGATATATATGCGGTATAGGTGCGCGCGCGTAAGCACGTGGGCGAGCGCGTGCATTCTTCGGTAACAATAATATCAAATTTTTAGTAGATTCCCGCGTATATACTCGATGTGATTTACGAGGTGTGTAGGGTAGGTATAGAATGCGATGACGGCGGTGAAGAAAGTTTGATGTGATTAGGGTGATTCATGTATAGTTCAGCATTCATCATCCGCGCGTATATACATATGGGTGGGGCGCTATTTCGGTACGGATTTTTATATCAGTCTGAATTCTCGGCTGAAAATTAGAATATAAGGTGGCTGACGGCTGCGCTGCAGCGTGAAGAGGGGCAGATTTGCATTTGCATATCGCTTTCATAAATACGGCGTTTCATGTGGCATTTTCTTGTCAGTATATAGTCCACGCGCGCGGTCGTAAAGGAGCGAAGATTTTAAAAATAATAAAAAGACACGATAAGGACATTAAATTTAGGTACTAATTGGTTATGTGATATCCGTCGCGTGTCAGGATCGCGAAGTATTCGTATACTACTTATATATACGGAGTTAACAATAACCTTTTGCTCTAAATTTCATGAGCTCGTGAAGTGCGCGGACCTGTGCATTGTAAGGAGTAGTGATTGTCACTCATAATTAGCAGGTATTTCTCGCAATACCTATAGATGTATATTGCTAAAAGCGGTAAGAATTTAAATAAGTGACACCGTATAGCTAATTATAACGGTTAACAATCCAAAGTTAATTGTATCTAGATCTATTTACAAAAACAAAGGAAATAAAAAAATTGAGGTTAGGTTTCCAAAACTTAGGTACTTACAATTTTACTTGCTTACCTCTGCTTGTACACACCACTCAGAAGATCTATTACCTTAATCTTCAAAGCCCTTTCATATCTGCCCACCTTCTCTCACCCAAATCAGTTAACGAACCTCCACTCCACTCTCCTATCATCCATCCGCGCATTATCGAAGTAGACAAATGACCCGGCCCACCAACTCTCAAAAGCCTCAGTCCGCGCCTTCACTACTGGAGGGTAGTATATGCTCAAAGGTCCGCGCACATATACTTACTTATAACCGTCATATCCAATCCATTACGTCCGCACTCGCGCGAGGGCAACGTTTTGCATCAGACACGAGCGCACTACACCACCGCGGGGCGCTTCTTCTTTGCCCGCCGCCCAATTTACCAGTCACGGCGCGCGGATCTTATCCCCAACGAGGATCTCTCTCGCTCGCTCGCCAAATTGCCGGTCTGTCTGTCCCGCCGCACGCCGCGAGAGAGAGCGACGTATTTACGGGTATGTATATTAAGCATGCGCACGCAGTCGAATCGAATGCAAATATATGTAACGCGCGTTTCAATTAGCCGGCCGGGATTTCGAGGTTAGGTGGTAGGTGGATATGGATATAGGGGGGATTAGAGATGGACGACCAGGACGACGTGTGTTTTGACAGTTGATGACAGTGGCTGCGTGTGTGGGATCAGTTGTGGGGTGTAGTGTCTGTCGGGTTTCGGAGATGTTCGCGGCAGACTTTTTTTATAGGAGGGTATAACAAGGTGTAGAGCGTGTTGGGCTAGTCTGTCTCGGACTTTTTTTCTTTATTTTTGTCGAGTGACGGATTGTAAGCGGGGGCAAAGGTTTTGGCGTAGGCGGAGATCGAGGTGAGTTTTTCTATTTACAATGTATTAATTCGATTTGAGAGGAGGACACGTAGGAAAGGTTCGAATTCTTTTAATTTAACAATACGTTTAAAATAATTTTAATTACAAATATTTCAAATACTTAGACGAACAATGTACGTATAAATAATGGAACTTTTCGTTCGTGTAAAATTAGTAGAAAAACGGGATTTCATTTAATGATGCTGTTTACAAAATTATCCTTATTTTGATCGTTAAAAATTCAGTGTTTTTCGGAGCAAAATAGACTCCTAATGAATCACACATACCGCGGTACAAACCATTTAGTTTCGCATTTATATCTTTTACATCAATCTCCCATCTTTCCTGTAACCATACGAAAATAGCGATAACTATAAAAAATTCTCATGCCACGCGCTACTCGCTCATATATATATATACGTACCGCCAATTTCAAGGTCAAAAAAACATCTACAAAGCTGCTGCACTAACCCTGACTACCACTTTGCTCGCCGATCCACTTTGCGCCTGTTATATATACGCTCGCATGACGACTAACGAGGGAGGGAAAGGTATTTTAGTTTGCCGAATTTTAAAATCTTTCCTTCAATCAATTAAGCCGCGTAATAACGATGTTTACGCAGTCAATTGTACGCAGTGGCGGCCTCCTGTCACGTCATATTCAGGACAGAAGCTCGCGCGACTATAAGTATACAAGTACGTGACCGCAGAGCCCGCCAGTTTCTTTTCGGGTGGGTCTTATTTGGTTTCGCCGATTTTTCGGTGCTTTGGGGTATTAGGGGGGCCAGGTAGCAATTCGCCAGCGAAATTGGCCGGTGTTTAAAGGTGTATATATTCTTCATCGGGAGGGAGATCGACGTGTGTGGGTTCTTCTCGTATACATGAGGAGATATAGAAAAATCTAACGGCCGCTTTGAAGTCGGGGATTTCGGAAAAAGGTGGAATTTTTTTCGAGATTGTGAAGGTGGTGGTTTGGAAAAATTATACGTTACAGTTTGAATTATTTTAGATATATTTTCAAAGTTTTTAATTTCATCAATTTCAGCATAGAAACAAAAATAAAAGGTTGAATTTATCGGACAGTTAAACTGCCTATAAAACTCTTGCTGTATTATAGTAACTGAATTCTCTTATAAGTGAGACAGTTATCATCTAAAACGATTTCATTCGATTTATTTTTGAAACTTCTAGCAAAATTAATTTAAATAGTAATAAGTATAACTTTCAAATTTAAGAGCGATTTACCGTTTATTTTCTTAAGGTGATGTGCTTGCCGACATATTTTTAGAATGTCTATATCTTTTGTAAATAATAATAGAATTACTAAGAAAAATTGAGTATAGTATTTACATAAGTATTCGGAGCGCTTGACGTTCGTCTTTTTCCAAATAAACGTTTGAATGTTGATTTAAAAAATATTTAAATTAGGGTTTCTCATCGCCTTAAATATACTCGTTCAAACTTCGGCCTTATTTGCATAATTAGCATTATGATTAATGGCGTTGACAAAAAAAACATCCTTAATATGACATAAAATCCATCGATGTAAATTAATTATATTCGAAAAAACATTGAAACTTGGAGCAAACTACTTCGAATATTAGAGAATCAGATATTTCAAATTGAAAAAGATTTATCGTTTAGTTCAAAAGTTATGATCATTCAAAGTTTGAGGTTGGCCGAAATCTTCAAATTAATGTAATTTTATTTTCAAACAAACAGGTCCAATTATAGTTACTGCTACTGCTACTCCTTAATAATAATGAACATACGCATAAACATTTATTTTAATAAAAAAAAACGTTATTTTAGTAAAAAAAAAGTCAAATGTCAAACATTGATGTTTAGAGTTACGTAATAAAATACTGAAACTACCAGACCAACCCACTTTAACGCGCAATTTTGGCTGGACTTATATATTGAGACCCACATTGCGCGCGTAATCCCGGCCGACATTACGTTCTCACAACAGATATCCTCTCTCTCGCGGCTATACGAACCGCACGTCCGCGATTCTGACTGACGTTTTAATCCTTCCGCTTCGCATTTAACGAGCCCGTAATTATATCGAACGCCGCGCGCTGGAGTTTTTCTTTTTCGCCGCGTTAAAACCGGTTGCGTCCGCACAAAGAGCAGCCCAATTGGGATATTCGGCGGTGCGAGGTGGATGTGTACAAGGGTAATATGGTGCGTCCTGTGGTATACATATGGGCGCGGCGCCGACGGACGTTATAGGATAAATCTTTGCTCGCCGATTTTTCACGGTTCGGGGTGTGTGTGAGGTGGTGAGGAGGGACGGAGAACGTATTTGGATTTCTTTGCGGTGGATGTCAAATATTGTATTTTTTTTTCCGGTTGAGATATGGTTGGAGTTGTCTGAATATTCGTATGTAAGATCTAATTTTGTCGTAACGTCGTTATGAAATAACGAATAAAATTACATATATCGAATCAACTACTATCTGCTAAGTATATAAGGATAAATATTATCACAGTAATATGATAATTAATGGAATAATAATTACGTCCTCATGCCTAGTCAGTAACTAACCGTCCTATTATTGGGCAATATTGACCGCGGTCTTGTACTAGTATGTAACTGTACTCTTTTCGTACATGAATTAATTGAATTTGTTGTCAGTAGTATTTTAATAGTTGAAGCAGATTTTGATCAAGTGATTTTTGATTAATTATATTCATTCTGTAAACTATTCCAAAGTAATATAGATAGAAGAAGGTGCACTTTGGTAAAAATTGAATTGTTTTGTATAAAAGATTTGTTAACTAATATAATATCATGCTGTGAATGTAAGATTGTTTAGATTGAATGTAAGATGAGTTACAATTATTTTTTTTATTCCTTCTCAGGGTTTTCAATTGAAAGGAAGTAAAGAAGAAAAACGGCCAAGATGTTTGATGTTTTTGGCTCAGTGAAGGGCTTGCTGAAGCTCGACGCAATATGTATCGACAACAATGTATTCAGATTACATTACAAAGCGACCTTCATCATCCTGGTGGTCTTTTCATTACTGGTCACCTCAAGGCAGTAGATCGGAGACCCCATCGACTGCATAGTCGATGAAATTTCCCGGCGCGTTATGGACATATACTCGACATTCACAATCCTTGACCGCAATGGTATTGTGAGCAATGACATTATGCAACCCTGTGTAGCCTCAGGCGTGGCAGGCGAAGATGAGGTAAAGTACCACAAGTACTACCAGTGTGTCTGCTTCTGCCTATTCTTCCACAAAATAATCTTTTGCTCCAATTTTCACACGCCCATTAATAATCTATAATTATGTCTTGTGTGCCAAATCGTCTTCGTTATACAAGGAACGCTAACGGCGCTGCTCATAGTTAATAACATTATACCAAACTGGCATTCAAATTTATTGCTGGCACATGCTAAGAGTTCAAACATCACATTATTCACAGAACAATCCGATAAATTACTTACACAATAGTTTTGTTTCCTAGACATTATTACCACTTATCACAGACCTGACCACCAACGTTACCAGCACCTCGAAAATTACACTTTACCCGACCATTAAATCCGAAATCATCACTACACTCGGACCACACCTTATTTATCGTCGCGTCGTGTCCACTTCTATTTACATATATAGGGAAATCCATAACACTTTGAACCTTTGTGTGACTTTTTTTTCAAGTAAGATAAATATAGCCTGCCGTACTATGCACATACACGAGACGGGGTATAACATCTTCAATTTTTACGTAAAAAGTCAGTTCTGTAATCCATATTAGGGTGCCACGCACGCTAAAATCGGTTTCAGATACCTTTTTTTTAGAGTTCTATGCTTCCCCGCATTGTGCCGTGCGGTGCACACTAATATTGTTTACAGGGCTTGTTTTCTACGTAAAAATTAAAGATCGTGCTGATGGTAAGTACGTGTCTAAGGACGACTGCGTGCCATTATACATTGATTGACCACGCGATTTTTAAGTTTTGCAAAGTTGAAAGGCACACTCTTTTTTAGTTCGTTTTTCTATGTCAAAGATATTTTTCAATATAAATTCTCATGTCTATAATTGCGTCGAAAAAACATTGTAAAATAACCATCTAATATTTAAAATTTTTTAATTAATAGATTTCCAAATGGAGCTGAAACTTTATCGTATAACACATTGCTGGCATCGATGAAGCACTATCGATTACAGGAATTTCCACCTTGCCTCAGTAGTCTTTGCCAATTTACCGCCCAGCTAAATAATGGAGGATATAATAAGGTCCTAAATTATGACAATAATAGCGTGACTGTAATAGAGGTGGTCGATGCTGATGGGTTTACCCACCTTTTGTTTTACCATTTCGAATTGATTACAAAAAAATTTCAATTCGTAACTCCTATGTTTATTGATGGAACATTTACGACGCGGCCGAAAATAACCGACTATTTACAAATTTTAAATGTACTGGCAAAGGCAATAGTTCATAAACGCATAAATTTATCACATTTTCATGAAATTCGAGAAAAAAATATTGATACATTAATATATTCTTGTAATTGATCCTATAGGCTGTACCTGTTTTCTTTGGATTGATGTCCAGAGGGTTCCAAGTTGCGTATGAGGCAATGTTTGCAAAAATGGTGAAAAGCGTACCCATTTGAAAATTTGAAAATTGTCATGAGCGACTTTGAAGTCGCTGAAAGGAACGCTATACGCTCAATTTTCCGAAATGTTTACTTTGCGGGCTGCAAACTTCATTTCGACAGGGTAATTTGAATACTTTCATTTTTATACGTATATAATTTGGTAAAAATGTTCACCAACCATTCGCCATTTCTTCACCAAATGGCGAAGGTTTCGTCAATCAATGATAAAACTTGTGTTACACCACGCGTTATGTAGTAGTCAAGCCACCCTTCCGGTGTGAGTCCGTGTATTACATTAAACTTACTTAGCTTTATAATAATTTTGTAGGTACTTTTTACGATATTTATTATTATTGTTATATTAATTTTAAATATTCAATTATGTACACACTTTGTTTTATTATTTGTATTAAAATTCACCAATGATTGGCTGAGCTTTGCTCAATATGTTTGTCATTTGTTAGCCAAAGAAAAAAAGTCACACAAGGGTTAAAAGTATTATGGATTCGCTCATATACGCGCTTCACCGATTCGTACGTAAATCTGATATAATAGAGCATGCGGACTCCTCGTCGGATTTAAAGCGACCTGTCGATTCTGCGGAGTCTCTTGTTCGAATTATTCTCTTGTTGGCTACTCTCGAAAATCGAACGGGAGGGAGTGAATCTAATCTTAATAATTTAATAAACTTTAATTTATGTGAAATTTTTGTTCTAAAAACGTAAAGTTATTTACGTTTTTGCGCGGTACATACACGAGATGTGTCGCCTATATATGGCCGCACGTGTCTAATGCAGCCGATCCGAAGCGAGCCCTTATTCTGAAATACAAAGCGAAATATACTGGTTTTCTGGGGGAACCTTTTGCGGCACCACCGCAGCCGCGATTAAATTTTTTGTTGCGCGCGCGTACGGTATTTACATAATTCAAAGGGACACACAATTACATACTTGTTTCTTTTTTCATCCAGCGAGAATTGTATTCAAAAGCTACCTGCCATCGTTCACTAATTGCTGGCGATTGTATCCGGTACAATAGGTATAACGCATAATGATGTATTAAATGAATTGTATAATGTGCGTGTATAGGGGTAAGGAAAAACAATTTTGGATGAAGAGAGTATTTTTGTGAAGCCGAGGTATGTCTACACGGAACGCATGAACGAGCCATTAATCAAAATAGTAGCTCTACGTATATACATATATTGTAACGTTTAGATTTTACACTTCAGAAATCAGTGTACACGAAATCCAATACGTGTCCAATCGAAGATAACATCGATATATTTTCCTCTAAGTATCTTAGATTTAGATCGTTCCATCATTTCCACCTCATTGACACCCGCGGCCCGTAAAAATAGACGGCCTGTCGTCGGGGATTAAAAATAAGTACCGCTATACATAACGAGTCAATCTCCTCCCGATTCACAGAATCTAATCCCCAATATCTAATATGCGCTGACTCATATCTTTCGGGAGGTATATGCGTATATTTTTAGAGAGGAGAGCCGAGACAGAGATTTTATATTGCACGCGTCGCGCGCCGATTTTTACTGCTTTCGATTTTATTGCGCGCGCTATGGTATAAGCGTGGGTTTTCGGTTATATATTGTATTGTGTACTATATGTATAACGGGCGACTAGACGGTGTTCAGTAAATTGCGTGAAAAGGAGCCAATGGGAGAGGTGTAAAAATGCTGTAAAGGTGTTTTGGTGTTGCTTTTATTGATAGTTATAGTCTAACTGTAAATGGTGTATTGTGGGTTTCTGCATTGGAAGAAGATCAGAGTTGTGTGACTTTTTTGCCATCCGATTCGAAATCTTATTATTTCGCGTGATTATCTATATATTATTCGTTTCAATTTCAATACCACTATATAATAAATTTTGGCAAATCGTCATTACTATATATAGTTATGAATGTTAAAATAAAACAACGAAACACATAGTAACTTTTAACGCGACATCATCAAATTCGCTTTCTCCCTCCGCCGCATTCTTCTATCAGTCTCTCGTCCAACTTTACGACCACTGCCACTACATCCCGCTTATACAAAGTTTCCCCAAACAGACAGCACACGCCGCTCGGCTCTAAAACCACCCACAGGCGAAAATAAAAGCCCGCAACCCTCCGCTCAATTGTCTCTCTCTCTTTCTCTTTCTTTCTCGTGTACCAACTCCCGAAGCTTTACGACCAACCATCACATTCCTTCCTCTCTCTCTCTCTCTCTTTCGAATCAATTCGCAGTTAAAACCAGTTCGTCGGGGTCCCGCCCGCGGAGGTGCTAGGAATACGATATCGCGTTTAGGGGAGTGTTTAGCGGCTTGTTCCACGCGAAAAAGGGGGGGACGGGTGATTGAAGAATTAGCCGGCAGAGAGGGAGAGATTCTTTCTTTTGGTTGTGCTGGAGAGCGTTTGACAAGACACAATTAGAGCGGCGGAGAGAGAAAGGAAGAGAGGTTGGATATGTATCTGTAAGGAGAGAGAGAGAGAGAGAGGTTGATTGATTTTGCGGTTGGTTTTTAAGGGGAGTGTTGTTTCGTGGGAGTAATAGATTTTTAGGCTACTGCTGATGAAGTGTGGAATTGAATAAAGTCAAGATTGATTGGCGTGTATAATTTTATAGATTACTAGGATTTTTCAACATCGTCGGGTGATGTATATTTTAATGAAATTATTTTTTTTTTTATAATAAAAGGTTAAGACTTTAGAGAAACGTTTTAATAAAAAATAAGTTACAAACGGTATACGTATCTAGAATTATTGTATGAAATATTATTTTACGAGAAATTCGCTCTTAATTTTTTTTTTAATTTGGAGGCACACACTTCTGCAACAATTATTTTTTTTTATATAGTTCTATAGGTCATATAATAGACGAAAGAATTTTGAATGCAGGAAAACGGTCTTATGACACTGTTTTAACTGCAATCAATTTTTCTTATGAAAATTTATCATAGGAATAGTGGATGAAAAGCATCAGTCACTATGATGATCAGCCGATATTAAGCTTCGAAAAGCGCAAACATAATTTAAGCTAAGAATCGTTGAAAAAGGCGACAAATCACAAAAAATATTAAGGTTTTGATAATTTGCTATTTCATAGTCAAAATTATATTTACTATTTTATAGTAAAAATTTACTATCTTATAGTAACCGTTGAACACACTCATAATTTCACGAAAATGATTACAATTTATAGTAAAAATCGCTATTATTATTTTGTCCTTTTATTATATATAAATAATAATTTTTAACTATAATTGTAGTAATTTTCATTACGAATATGTCCAATGTTAATTTTTACCACGAAATTTATCACCGTGCATGTATTATTTACAAAATCAAAAATTTCAGCAGAATATTTCATAAAAATAACTTACGATAATCATTACAATATCTATAAAAGTAACGATGCCACCGCTCACACACACCTAAAAAAGAAGAAATATTCAATGCCACCCCATCGCCGTCGAAAAAAATGACCTTCCACATAAATTGTCCAACTAATTACCGACACCCGAAAATTTACAATATACCCCGCTCGCGCGCCGCTTTACGATTCATCTCTCGCTCTCGGGGATCTACATCACCCCCTCGCGCAATCGAAAAATAAAAGCGCACTACACAGGCGCGGCTCCGGCCGAGACTTTATTTTTTCTAAACGCCGCGCGGTGTAGAGCAGCTGTGCGGTGTCGGCTGGGCCCGCGGGCGACGTACATTGCGTTTCATTACATCGGCCGGCCGGGTTTTCTTCCTTTTTTGTCAGAGGTGTAGCGCGTGTACGTGGGGAGGGGTTTTAGAGGTGAGATAAAATTGGTTTGAGAGGTATGTGGGAGGGGAATTTCAAGAGGGATTTTTTGGGTGTGAAAAGGGGCTTTATGGGTTTGGCTAGAGGTGTACCGGTAAGGATATTTTTAATAAAAGTACTCAGGACTTGGTGAGTACGTATGCCTTGACCATCAGGGATAGTGCAACGTTTCTTGAGAAAGGCAAGGAAAGCTTGATTAAATTACTTTGACACTTCGTAGGAGGATTACAGGAAGACAATTACGAGGTCTGACACGACAAGAAATTGCAAAAATAAGTAATAAAAAATCTATATTTCCTCTTTTACTGTCTGCGTGTGATTATTTTAAAATGATAGGTATTAAGTAGAGTTGCGCACGTGCAAATGAGAAAAATGAAATAAAACCGATTTTATATCTACTTGTTCTGTGTTAAAAAAATAGCACGTGTCCCTTAAAAAATCGAGTGTCATTAACAGAGTGTTACATAAGCATCGATATGGGCACCAACATTGTTGTATTTTAAAAACAATTCGTGCTTCGTTGAATTAATTTTTCGAAAAATTTTCCATCGTCCATTACCTACACCACCATACTACAACCGCAGCAGACATTTTTTTGCGCGTCCACTCCGACATTAACCTTCTGTCAACAAAGAACAGTAGGCCAGCATAAATTACCACCACGAGACAAGATCCTCATATAAAAACGCGACCGAAATATCCACACTATAAACACGCACGTGCGAAACTGGGTAATACGCGCGGAACTGACCCGAGCAAACGTTCAAAAACGCCGCCGCGAAATTGCCTCATCCTGCAGCGCCAGATCGCGCATATATGTGTATAATAAAAGGAGTATACGTACAGCACGCGGTGGGAATATCAACGGGCTAAGGATGACGCGCGAGGTCCTTGCGGTTGCGCGAAGTCGGAAAAATTCCGCGATATTCTTAGGAACAGACGGCAAGATCGATGATTGTCTAGGAGGGACATTATCTTTTTGGGGGTTGTTTTCATGTAAAAAGAAAAGAATTATCAAAATTTTTGACAAAAATTAGATTTGTTGCAAATAAGGTATGATTATAGAGTGAATGTTTTTTATGGTTCGAAGAAACCTCATTTAATCCGAAACTAGCATCGACGCGTTGATTGAAAAGATTTATAGTTCTTAGCTGATTGATTACTTTAACGATTAAACGGAAAAGCTCGGACGGCATTAATTACTGCACTGATGGCAATCGATAATCCCAAGCGCGCTTTTCTGTATGTATATATATACTGGCACGACGGTATAAATCTGCCCATTACCAGCTCTCCGCTTGATTTACCCTAATTTTTTTCAATTTTTATTGCTCGCCTGATTCGAGAGCGTTTGTTTATATAGCAGAGAGCTTTTATGAATTCCTCTCGAAACGGTTTATGCAAATGCATTTGCGCAGTTTTTATGACATTGTAGAGTTAATATATCGAGGTCGAAGTTACTAGGCTGATTTTGCAATTGCAAATGAAGTACCACTAATAATGATTGTTTAGTGGTTGTTGTGGTGACGAATCGTATGCGAAAATCTTTGTAAAAAAATTTGTAATAGATTCGTCACACACACACATTTGCAAAATAATAATTTAAAAAATCAAAGAAACTTTATTATTAGACGTATATCGTATTCAATTAATATAGCGTTATGTTTTAATACTAATACGATAGTCGTCCAATAACAATTAAAAGCAAGTGTTGGGTCACGATAAAACTGTACAAAGTTTAAATTGGTTCTGGGTCGACAAGACGTTGGTTTCTTTTTTTTCAATTTTTTTCTCCTAAAAATCAAATTAGTATGAATTTTCTAAATAATAAATAAATACTCAAATATTACAATAATTAAAAATTTTGTGTAAAAAAAAAATTCTTTATAAAAATACATGTAGCTTCTCCAATTTACTACACTATAAATATACCGAAACAACTAAATCCTCGTCTTCGTTTCATCGTAAATCGAATTTTTTTCATAAACAATCACACACATTCACGGAAGTAATAAGCTTCCCCCCACCCGCGCACAAAAAAAAAGCCTTTAACGGCCCCGCGCGACTTTCTCTACACGCCGCGCGACACAGACACTGCGCGTTGCAAAAAAGGAAGCACGCGCGCGATGACGCTGCACGGATGTACGATGGCCTACGTGAGGACGCCGCGGCGCCTACGTGAGGACGACGCGGCTCGGCATTAGTGTCAATTGCACGCGTCAGTCCCGGTGTGCGCGTCTATATAGCGCACGTGTAAGGGCGTCAGAGACAGTGCGAGAGAGACCGCGCGTGTGTGACACGACAGAATCATGATTGATAACGAGGATTTTTGCCGGCGCGCTCGGTGGATGTGTTGATTGAGGAGTTACGGGGATTGCGCGCCGTTCGAGTTTTAGCGAGGGGGATTGGAAAAATTTTTTGGGTTTTTTGTAAGGTGCAGTTATTTGTTTCAATGAAATGGAAAGCTGTAAATTTTTGTGTGGGATGTATATATGTGGATGAGATTCGTTCATTTATCTTTCTAGTTCAGAAAGAGCTTTTGCTATGTTTGACGATAGATTGCAATGCGATGTATATAGAGGCGCATAGTATGAGATTGAAGAAGTCGAAAGTTATAACGCTTTTTTTTCTCTATCGTGTATTATATACGGTTATAATAAAAACGATCAGTATTGTCACTGGCTGAGAAGCAGTATAACAACTATATATGCAAAGCTGTTTTATAATATGAAAAGCATTAGTCCATTCTTGAACCAAACGATTTAAATCGCATGTTCTTTATATATAATATATATAATATATAAATATATATCATATTATGTGAAACTCATTAACCCAGGCGCGATCTTTCAAATGCGGATTATTCCACATTCTATAAAATTTATTTTTAGTGTATTTTCATTAAGATTTATTGATTTATTGATTTTCAATAAAAATTTAATAATTATGATGATATTTGAATTCGACAGACTTTATTCAAAACCATAAAAAACGAACGTTTTTCATAATTGAGTTAAAATTTGAAAAAGAGGAATAACACTGTTTTCAAGAAACCCTCCCCATTTATTAAAGTACTAATTATTTAATAATATAATTCGGTATGACCTAGATATAATTTATAGTTAAATAAATAAGTTATAGTTAAAAACTTACACAGTGAGAATAGCAATACATCAGCATAGTATGTACCACTTTATATTTTTATACTGTTTGCTAAAAACAAAAAATAAGAACAAACAAAACTACTCTCGTCTAAAATATCAAAGCAAAATGGATAATTAAGAGTAATGCAAAAATTGTGAATCATATTAAAAGCCCGCGTGCCGTGTGTGTGCCATTTTTACGCTTTTGTTTAGAAGGCAATTTATGTGTCAGGAGGATGATGAATGATCTTGTAGTGAGGTAAAAGCGTCGAGGGGAGGTGAAAGGGTATACGCACTGCTCAGACTATTTTCAGCAGAAAAAAAGAGTGTGAAATGGCCGTAGCATTTAAATGCGCGTATTATTTGTTAACGCGCTGTCTCGCATTAAAATAAGTAGCAAGTGGGGCCTTGCTGTAACTCAAAAGTTTTGTTGTAATGAGAGAACACGAATGTTTAATATTTTAACGTGTGACACACTTGTGAACATATTTTTGAAAAGAGATTTCTTTCTGAGCGGCGGTGAAAAATTTTTAAGATAAAGGATTATAAATAATTTGATTATGTTTTCACATTAGTGGGCGTTACAAGGTAACTTCATTTACGGAAGAGAAGAAAAAAAAAGCGTCTATTATCATTAGATCGTCGGTAAGATAGGTCACATACAGTGCTTCTCATCTTTATAAATTCAAATATCGATAACTTAAACTTTATAAAATCAAAGTTTACAACGGACAAGCGTTAAACTTACGGAGAATATTCGAATCATAAAATATTATAAATCGATTACTTCAGATTATTCGTTATATCATTGCAACGAATATTCGTAATGCAAGAGAAACTTTGAAAACACTCTCGGCAGCTTAATTTTACGTATCGATTGTTAGCCAATCAATTCGTAGCTAAATCACGTGACATTCAAAAGCTACTCTTTCAAATCGTCTCCTACAATTTCGCGGAAAATCTTAAGAAAACTATACTATTTATAATACAAAAATACAAAATCGAATCATCCACCACTATATAATAAAACTAAGCAACCCTTCAACCCTCAACCATACCAACCACTTTCTCTCACCTGCGGCACGTTACAATCTCCTCCATTCCAACAGCGACACTATGTACCTTACTTCTCACTTCACTGCAACACGTATTCCCCGAAACTCCACGTGTGCACAGTACGCGCCGCGGGTATAAAAAACTCTCTGCGACACGCGGAGGCGCGCGCCCCGGCGTTATATTCGCGCGCGCTCGCCGGCGCCGTCCATGTGGCCTACGCGAAACGGCACGTAGCCACTCTCTTTCGCGGCAGAGGCGAGCGCAAAAAGCCGCTCACTCGCTTACGGCGCAGAAATTCGAGACCCTGGCGGCTGTTTGTTATATAGGCGCGAGAAGGATGATGATCAATTCGATCGTGCGAATTGAGAGAGAAGCCGAGCCGCGCGCGCGCACACGCCGGAAGTTGGGCCAATTTTCCATTCTGGCGTGTATAAGGAGAGGAGTATGTCGTGACGAGAGACAGAGGATGTTTGGTGAAGAAGAGAGTAGGTTTCGGGGAAATAGGGTGAATGTTCGAGAAGCGCGGTGACGCTCTGGTGTGATAATTGAAAAAGCCTTGAGTCGGAGTGCCGATTTGAAAAGTTCTTAATGACTTTATCAATCGGTGTTGGCTTGATTGGGTGAAGAGCGTATGAATCGATCTGTCTTCATAAGTACAGGGTGAAGCGTTTTTAAAATAATAAAAAAGGTTGACGTACATTATTAAATTGTAACTTATTAGTATACGATTGACAGATATTACGACACGTTTAAAGGAATTTTTCATTATAGTTTAAAAAAGATCTACGCGCAACCGTTTTAGATCCGAGGAAAATTTCAAGTTGTTTCATTAGATGATGCATTTCATGATAAAACTCGTATCTACATCTCTAGGATATACATTTTTTTCGTCATTTATCGTATAGGCGTGACGTAAGGCAAATTATCAAAAGGTGAAAACTAGTATCGTTCACTATCTGCACAAGCGTATATCATCTAAGCAAACGAAACAGTGTCTCCAGCGTTGAACAATATTTTATCAGCAACTAACTCAAGTTACTTAAGTATAACGCAAACTTTGCTAAAACTCTACTTTGTATCTCTCGTGTGTATTCAAAACATCTCGACGAACCGCGTGGGTCTTATCTATGAAAAAAAAGGCGCGAAAGCGTCGCGCGCGTTCCTCGCGTTCTTATCTATCATCCCGATCATCGCGCCGGGATTTTTTCGGGTTCCACAGCATACACATACACAATGAATAAAAAAAAACACAACTCAGCTTTTTAAAATATTTAAACGTCCGGTAAATTTATTTTTTTTCCTTCCTTCATGTTTATACAGGCTTGTAGCGCTAAATACAAATCACATTAACTGAAAACTACGTGTGTTTCTTCCTTTTTTTTTATTAATCTTCTTTTCATGCTTCTCCTTATTCATCAGCCCGCTGCACGCTCTCTCTTGCTCGCATCACTCTTTCTCTCCGCTAATTCGGGTAGATTATTAATTAATGAAAAAATAACGTATAGAAATAAACTATCGATAGTTGCTTCTTTGTTTCATCTCTGCGCTCCTTCCTCATTCATCCAAATCTCTCTCTCTCACTCTTCCTCTCTCTTTCTCTCTTTCACAGCGACCGCAGACGAAGGTTATGATAATCGCAGGTGATCCTGTATTCTTAATGCCGTGGCTGCTGCTGCTCCTGCTGCTTCTACTGCTGCTACGACCCGTCGCGCGCGTGTTCTTATTCTTCTTCTTTTTTAACCCTACCGCTCGGAAATGCCTTAAAAAATGCAGCGGCGCGGGGGCCATGTATACAAAAATCTCCGGGCGATCGCTTCTTATTCTTTCTCTCTCTCTCTTTTTCTCTTTCTCGCTCTCTCTCTCTCTCTCTCTCTCTTTCGCACACGCATGCAGTCGCACACACTCATGTCGTCTCCTCTCCTCTCGTCTTCGTGACGTGACGCGCTCGCGAAAAAGCTACCAGAGAGTCGAGAATGGCAGCCGCCGCCGCCCCTTAGCTCTGGTCCATCAGGTTGGTCTCGCTTATACCGCCGCCCGAGCAGTCCTTCTGGATCACCTCGAACAGCGGCTGCAGCTCCGCCGTCGCCTTTATCTGGGCCACGAATTCGCTCAGCGCCGGGTTCTTGTCTGGAATTGAGAATGATGGATTATGGTGATTAGCGGTTTGGGGCGGGATGATGTTTTTTTTGTGTGAATATTACTAAATGAATGAGTATAATTATGAATGATAAGGCGATACGTGGGATGTAGATTGAATTTAATTAAATATGTCACAGACTTATATATTTTTAAATACGTATATCTATTCAAAAATCCATGCAGGGTAACATTTTACTCTTTCAAATAAATATTTCTATAATTGTTTATATATAGATTATTATAATCTATACTGAAAAGGATCAGTTTTAGCTGCATGCTTATTATTTATACGATTTAAATTTGAGCAAGGTCGTCGAAATCATAGATTGAATAAAAGGTATTATATTGATGTTTTTTTTATAACTATAATCAAAGAAACTGTCAATTCTCGTTTACGTCATTTTTCATTTTCAAAGAATAAATAGATGTTATTTCGTCTATAAGAATGTATATTTAAATTTACAGAATGTAAACTCGAGCTTTTGAAAACGAGGAGAATGCAAGACTTGGTAGCAGAAAAATGTAACAAAGTAAAAAATATTGAAAAACGTATACTTTAACACGATCCTTTGAAAATTTTCGAAAAGAATTTCAAAACAACTATATGAAAAAGAATTTCTCGTCTGGTAATGTTGTACTAAGTAGCTTTTGCATCAATGGAGAACGATTACAAAAGCATAAAATAAACGTTAATATTAGGAAATTTCATGTAGGTTAAATGAATAGATAAACGCAATCGCAATTAAATATGCGTAGAAGATGTACTGCAGATTTCTACAAATCTGTATAGCCGCATGGGTAGCGCACGCTATAAAAAAACTACTCCACTATTATTTCTTACTTTATGGCTAAATGAAATTATCATTGATATTTAAATGAACATATTTATGCTTTTTTCGTATTTAAAGTAGCAAAAAGTTTCTCAGGTATTTGATTTGAGCTGTTTGATGTCAACATTTTAAATGTCATATTGGCATGATGTCATTTAATAAAACTTCAATAAAGTCAGGCTATGTAACTCTTATATAAATAGTCACTTAGCATTTGAATAATATTTAGAATTATTATAGTTTTACGACTACCGAACACATTTAAACCCTGTTATTGATTTTTGTGTACAATTAGGCTACAAAATCCCTTTTAACATACCTTTAAAATTGGAAAACGGACAAAAAATATATTGTTTCTGACTAATCTCATAAAATCACAAGAAATAAAACTTGGCAAAAATTTATGAATCCCACCGCCACGAGGATACGCAATACATCACACACCGCGACGAAAACTAATATAAAAGGAAATAAAATATTTTATCGCGATTCCAGGACCCCTTTCTATTTCTGTCTGGCAGATAATTTTTTAACAAACAACCATCGAAATCAACACAGAAAAACGTTCCCCAATAAGGACCGCATTTTCTAAATTAAAAATAGTATCCATATTGCAATAAAATATGAAAATGAACAAAATATTCTTTTCTATGACTCATTGAGATTTTAATCAAAGCGTAGACTTACCGGCATCTGGGATTGTGAGGAGAGCCGCGACGGCGCGGAACGCGGACCGCTTGAGCTCATCTTGCTTTTCGTACTCCTGCTTCACAGAGTTCTGCTTCACTTTCATTGTGCACGTGCTCTTGAGCGGCTCCACCAGTCTTTCAAGCCCTGTGAATAAACAATATTTTTTTCTTTCTTTTGTTTTTTGTAAATTTATGAGGAAAAGATAGCGTTATCTTTATGAATTTCTTATAATTTGCAACATTAAAGTTGTAATCAAACCGTTTATGAAGTCTATATTGTTAGCCTGCGATAAAACGTTTGAACAATCGAGTTTTTCAAGATGCAATTTGTATTTTTTAGCGATATTATTTACTTTAGATGAATATAAAAATAATTATATTATTTTAATACAAAAGCTCGTGAAATTCGACAGGAACCATCCAATCTTAATAATTTACGTCGATCTTTTGATATATTTGGACTCATATGCTGTTTTGATTGCCATTTGGTGCGCACGTGTGCTACCAATTACGCTCTTTTTGAAGCCAAATAATATGGTGAAGAAGTTATTAACCTCATCGACGTCAAGCGACACAAATATAGTCATAAATTCATAGTAAATCTGCGGTTACAATACTGAAAGAGTTAACTGTTTCATTTTGACGTCATACTGGAATGCCAATTGCCAGTATTTTCCGGTGACAATGTGGTTGTCAATTTAAAAAACATTTTCAAATAAATACGTTTGAAGATATATACGACGAGAAAATAGAATTTGAGTCCCAACTCGCGTTGATTAAATAAAATTTAAATGTAAATAGGTGTTGGAAAGTGATTTATTGTTATTGAATCGTAAACGTTTGTTGTGTAAGGCACAAATAATTTTTATAACGTAAATCGAGCTCGAAATAAAATGCATGCTTCTCTTGTCATAAATCTACGTATTTATTTGCATTCTAAGAGACATACAGTTAAGTTTCTAGGTATAACACTGAAACGCTCAGTTAGCGCAAAAATATAATGTAATAATTAATAAAATAAGGCAGTTGAATAATGAGAACACAAGAAAATAAATACTTAATAAAATATTTCAACTAATAAAAGAATATGTTCGAAAGGTGCTTCATTAAAATGCAATGCAACGGTTTTTTCTTACAGTTACTAAAAAAAAATCATTTTTTATCAAAACTTTATGTTCATTGTGAATTGAAATAACGAATCATGTTACGATGTTCATATTATTTCATTATGTTATGAAAATTATTAAAAACTCAAAATAAAGAAGCTTTTCCAAATTTTGCACTTTAATGGTGCAATCTTTAAATTCATATCGCTCGACTTTAGTACTTACTCTGTAACACGGCGGTGGGGCAAAGCTGAGCGAGGCGCGCCGTCATGAGGTAAGTGAGCATCTTGATGTCGTAGTGATCTCGCAGGCCACTCTCGACGTGATTGAGAAACTCGAAGACGTCCAGTCGGTCGAGGCAGGAGTCTAACAGCGTGTACATGCACTCGAAGGCGGCTTTTCGCAGGTCCAGCCCATCGTCCACCGTGTGCTTGAACGGGCCCATCTCTACCTCTCTTATCAGTTCTTTCTGCAATTTCGGGAGAACAAAGGTTTTTGATTTGAGAAAATGGTATGACCTACTGGGAAAGTTAGAGGTATACTTTCTAATCAATTGAAAAATTAAAAGATATATTTAATGAAATAACTTTTCAGATTACTATTGCTAATATATTTTGAGATTACTTTTATTAAGCCTGCAGGTATCACTAGTTCTGGAAGTATTTTCACTTTTAAATTTCTTTACTTTGAAAAGCATAGACTTTAATTGATATAATCTCCATTACACAGATAGGACGGAGGCAGTCACCCGAGGACTTACCAAGCTGATCGGTTTCTTGATGCAGTAAATTTTGGGTTTTTCTTTTTTATTTGTCGGTTTGTGAAAACAAAAACAAAAAAAAAAAAACAACAACAAAAAAACCGAATTATGCGTTCGCTTTATTGGTTGTATGGGGCGAGCGCTATGTGAGCACAATCGACAAATTATTTGAAAATTGCAAATTGTGCGATTTCACCGTCTCTGTGAAACCCTTTTTCTGTATCAATAAAATAACATTTTATGACGATCTTTATAAATCTAATTTTAATTACAACGCCGGTCATAAGAAGTGACATTGAGGCACCCGACTCCAGTAATTTTTCTTCGAATTCATACACGACAAGTAATGTCTTCATTTATTGAACGCTTTCATTATATTGTTAGGCATCAATACCGACCAAGTCTCGATGAATTTTTACGTCTCTTATAAAACCATAAAACCATCTTAATGAGTACAGACATTAAAACGTAGAGTTCAAAGTCCTGCATCAAAGAAGCCTGCGCACGGCTTGCTTTAACGTATTGAAAATATTGCATTCAATTGCGGAGTGATGTGTGTATATACCTCTTCCTTTATGTCACGCCATTTGCTGTTATGAGGCTTAAGTGCGAACGAGATGGGATAAAAGGGCAATGGGACGAATTGAATGGCACGCACCTTAATTTTAGTCTCAGCGTAGAGCTTCGGTAACACTTGATCCAAGAGATCACGCACCAGCATTGGCTTATTGTGGGCCGCCGAGTTGAATGCGACCAGTGCCACCCTTCTCACGTTCAGATCTGGATCCTCGAGGGTTATCAGGAAGTGGCCCATGCATTGCTTCAGCATCGGATCGATTGCCTGTGGCTGTAAATCGAAAAATTCGTAGTTAATTTATATCCGTTAAGAACTTGTGTAACTTTTGTAATCATGGGGATACTGAAGTATTGAGCGTTAATAAGCCATATTTTTTGTTATTCTAATTCAATTTTAAGCTTTTAATAACTATTCTCATCGCATTAGAAAAAAGCAGCTCAATAAAAGTGGACAATTGATAACAGTTTGAAACTGAACGAGCAGCGGACGTGTCTAAAAATATAAAAGAAAAGTACAAAATTGTTGGAATTTCGTTGTCGGAAACACAGCCTTAATTGCGCGTTTAAAAAAGATTTTGACCTATCGTTCTAAGAATTAGAAACATGTGTCAAAAGATCCAAGCGAAAATTCAAGAAGCAATAAAATCCGCCCAGACTATGTATTCGAGCAAATAAAACGTCAAATAATTCTTAGAAGAACAATAAAGTGAAACCCCATGATTCAGATACACTTGCCATAATATATTTTTAGATTAATTTTGTATAAACTTAAGTCCGTAAAAGGTATGTGAAACATTTATGTTTATCCTACTTTACCAATACTAGATTTTCCACTAAAAAATTAGTTAACAGATATTTATTTACTGCATTTTCGAAACGAAAAACCTTATACCATCCGATATTTAAAACATTTCTATAAACATCATCATTCTTATGTTGAAAAATGCAAAACATTACATTTTGATTTTTTTAATATATATAAAACAAAAACAGTATAAATAATGTTTGTAGAATTAACTACAAAACGTCCTTTTTTTGCCAACGATTATACAGATATCAGTATTCATAAGAATCAAGCAGACGGTAAAACAGGAAACGCATCATTACACCACATATTTCTCTCAAAATTACCTGATCCGAAATAGTGAACTTGACCGCGGTGACGATGGTCGTACGGAGTAGAGCTGACGGCGACTTGAGTAGTTCCTGCAGCCGGGGCAGGAGATTGGCGGGATCGATGAGGGTGAGCTTGCCGAGGCACTCGGCGACGACATTGCGTGTGCCCTCCTCGGTGCACTCGCAGTGACGGTGCAGCAGCACCCAGATTGGCGGAACGAAATTCTGGAGGTGAGCGACACCCGAGGGGCTCGACGACTGACATGAAATGATCTGAAAGGAAAAGAAAAAAATTTTAATTCATAAAAATGCTTTTTATTTATTAATAATAACTAAATAAAATACATTTAGTGTTTCTCTAGTTAATTGACTTCAACAAAGTATGTCGGTAGTTTAATATCACTAATAAATAAGGTAGCGTTCGAACAATAAATTTAATTTTACAATTGCTAACCTCTTTCAAAGAGTGAAGAAGGAGATATTGGCGTTTTGGCTGTGCCTCAATCTCATTAAGTATGAAGGGAAGATACTCCTGAAGGTTTCCGCAGGCGATGTTTCCAAGTGTGTAACTTGCGGCGGACTTGACTTCTTCCGATGCAGACGAGAATGACTCTAGAATAATGTGTTTCAATTGCGGGATGCCGCTCAAATCGCTGTAAAAAATAATATTACAAATATTTAAATAAGATTTCTTAAAAACGTAAGAAAAAATAGAATGTACTTATGCTTGTTTGTACGAGATTCTTTGTTAAAAGTTTTACCAACGCTAAGCGAGAAGTAATGTTTACAGTTTTGGTAAAAACAACAGTTTGTGTATTCAAAGCAACGACGAAATAAATGCGCGTGACGTCGAATTCCGCTACATTAACGACTGTACGCATACGAGTGTCTCAATGCTTTTAAACTCGGTGTAATTTAGTAGCTTTTAAAAGGAATCTTGAGTTTGACAGTGTTTTGATCGTTTGTTTTGCTAATTTAATAAAACAGAAACAATTTTGCATTCTACATATCACCTTGGATTTCATATTACTCTTTCGAAAAAAATTGTATGAATATATTATGATATACAAAAGCAGGAAATCAATTACTTTGTCTAACATAAATTGAAGCTGCTATATGGTTTTTATAACAACACCGCAAGCTCAACTCACACATGCCGGCCGATCTCGCCGATGACGAGCAGGGCGAAGATGTGGCGCGCGTCGGTGGAGGTCTGCTGATTCTCCACGTCCTTAAGGAACTCCTGGACGACGCTGAGCGCCTCCTGGTGCCAGGTGATCGTGATGGCAGCCGCGCACTTGGCCAGCGAGTGATAGGCCTGCTTGTGCAGCTGCTGAGTCTGCGAGACCGGAGCGACGAGCAAGGCGAGCAGTTCGCGGTAGCTCAGACTCGGTACGTTGGCCTGCACCAGGGCTTGGAAGAACTCGAGCATTGAGTTCAGAGCGGCGCCTGTTGGTATAAAGATTTTTTTGCTAGTTGAGCTATTGTAATAGTTTCATCTCGAGTCAAATATGTATGTGTTTACAGAGTAGTTTTTATTAATATTTATAAAGTGCATTTTACACGTACTTTACGTCATTGTTTATGTAACGATTTCCTTATCATTTATAATTTTATTACTGAAAGTAAAATGTTATTTATATTTTAAAATAAAAAATAACAATTAAGTATTCTTTTTAAGCATTCATCACTTATTTATGTTTCTTTAATTATATTTAAATTATGCTATCATATCAGCATTGAGAATGATTAGAAAAATTAATTGTGAGTTGAGAACGATTTCTGTATTGCTTAGGTTGAGAATATCTAGTAAGATGAGTCATTACTCTAAGTCTCATGCTCTTGAAATAAATATAAGAATTAATACAATTATTACAAAAAAAAACTATAATTATATAATAAATCGATTTCTTTTTTTTTTGTTTTTAAATAATTCTAGATAATTTTTTTTTTGTTCAAAATTTTTTTTTATAAAAGTACAAACGACCGGCATGCAAGGCTTAAAAAAACTTAAAACGTTAAATGAAATAAAATTTTTTTTTCCTTAAATGTTGCAAAAATCATCGAAAATGAGCTCCAAAAGGACCCCCCGACGTCATGATATACACTAAGAAAACAGCCTGTACCCGCCCGGATAGCTCAGTCGGTAGAGCATCAGACTTTTAATCTGAGGGTCCAGGGTTCGAGTCCCTGTTCGGGCGTTTCTTTTTTGCATTTTTTTTTACAAAAATTTTTTTTAAACATTTTTCCTAGTTAATATTACATCTTACCAAATTATATTTAAGGGTTTATTTTTATCTTTATTTTTTAGTTGTTTAATTCACTTTATCAATGTTAATAGACTTTACCGCAGAAAACGTTATTTAAAAGCCTAGTCGAAATGCTAAAAATATTGCTTACATAAAATTAAGCTATGTAAGTTCCAAATTACGAAAATAAATTTTTAAATGTAATGTTAATTAATTAATTTAGAGTTGCTAAGATACAAGCAATGCAAAACTCATTCGTAAAATTTTAAATCTACTTTTAAAATGACATTTACGTTCTGGTTAGAAAGGCTTTTGTGATCAAATTATTATTATTAACAAATTAATTGTTTAAACAAAATAATTATAAAACTTTACAATTTTCCAAACCTCAGAGTTTCTTTATTTGAAAGCAATTTTTCCGCTTAACAATGTTTGATATCATGGAATCGTTTATTGATAGAACTTGATTCAAATTTAACTTCGTGATTATTTTGCTATAAATCATTTAATATTTGTTAAAAAAATAACATAAAATCGTATTTAATAACAATATTAGACATGAATGGAGAATTTAATTTAGATTCAAGTTTGTATGCATTTGATAGAGAATTTTAACGATGATTCAATTACTTCAATTCTTTAGAACACAGAAATTTAATCACGACTCAATAAACTTGATCCGCAAAATAAATAAAGATTCATGGAATTCATTTCACGTAACAAATCAGTACTTACTTGAATTCTCCATTCGACTGAATTGTCAATTTGATCATGACTACTAATTTTTTTGTGAATTAGGTACTTTAGAAAACAATATTTATAATGTAAATTATAATTTAACTGTAAGTGCGATTTATCCCTACGATTCACAATATGAATCGAGACTAAATTTTCATGATTCAAAAATTGAATGTACCACTTTCTTGATTCAAATTTTGAATCGTGACTTATTTTTGCAATTTAAATAAATTAAGAATCGGAACTACGATTCTAAATTTATAATCTTCTTTTTTTGAAGAATCTTTCTTTAAAAAACGATAAAGTGAAATTGTAGAAATTATTCATGCTTCAATCTTAACGATTCATAAATCGATAATGATTAAACAAAGTCGAATCAATTGAACCAAAAAATGAATCTAGTTCATTTGAATAGGAGCAATCACGTCGCAATGATTCACAGTCTGTCACACCTCTGGATTTACTTTTTAAATGTAATTTGGTGTATTCCTATTCATTCTCAGTACCATAGTAATATATGTACCTTGCATCCTTTTTATTATTCACTCAATAGAAACATCCCAAAAAAATTAATTAAATAAAGAAACTTATACTAACCTTGCAGTAACGGAGACTTCACAAGTGTTAGAATTTCCGGCAAGATATTGTCCGGGATTTTATGTAATGCGATCGAATGAAGCTTAGCGATGGTCGTCAACAAAGTGAGCGTCAACTGAGCGATGTGCAAATCGGTCTCATTGAGCAGAGCCGGCAGTTCGGTCGTGACCTTGTCCAGCAGGTCAGGATGCATAGAGTCACTGTAGTTACGCACCAAAGTATCTAGCAGTACAAGTGAACTTAGCTTCAGAGCCCGCTGGTTCTTGCGTAAGAAAGAGCCCAGGATCGGGACGGCGTCCTGCAGGATTGGCTTGAGGTCGATGCGTAGCGGTGATGCGGCGATGCATGTTAGTGCCTGAAAAATTAGTTTGTAAAATAAATTTAATGAATAAAAAAATAAATTTAATGAATAAGTTAGGTTGCTTACTTTGACTGTTGTAAGACGAGTTATCTCATTGCGAAGCCGGTCGAGGAAAATAGGTAAACAAGTGGGCAATTCGCTTTGCAAGCTGTCGCCAAGATGAGCGATGATCTGTCCCATACAGGCAATGGCACGCTCCTTTACTTCCTGATCAATGTCAGCAGTACGCAATCGTGAAAGAGTTGACCAATAAAGCTCACCGGACAATTGTGTGAAATCGAAGTCGCAGGGTTTGTCTGGAGTGGAAATATTTTTTGAAAATTCCTGTTGTAAATTCATTTTTCTTTCTATTATAATAAAAATATATACCGTGAGGTCTAATGACTTGAACGAGCTGCTGCAGCACCAGCAGCGCCTCGGCCGTGATCTTGTAGAACGGATCGCTCACAGCAGCGATGATAGGCGGCGCGAGGACCTTCAGATGCTCATGAAAGACTTCGGGTTGATGAGTAGACAGAAGCGTGTGTACAAATGCCAGCGTATCAATCTTCATGTTACTGGACGAGTTTTTATCACCCAATGAGTACTGAATTCCAGGTATAAGAGCGGGTATGTGATTAGTCAAAGCGCCGGGGAGAACAAGCACGAGTTCTTTTAAAAGGGAGAGACAGTCCTGGCGTGTCTTGATGCTCTTCTCCTTCATTTGACGGTGCACCGCCTTGACAATGTTAGGCACCTGCTGCTGTAGCAGAGATATTGGGCATTCCTCGTCCTCCATTGAATCAGGGTCGAGAGATACACCGGTGGTGGATTTCGTTTGGCGGAGGAGGGTAATGTAGGCATGGAAGATATCAGATTTTACGTTTTCCTCACGTTCTGAAAATTGATTATGGACTTCAAAAAATTTATTTTAGCAAAATAATGAAAAAACTCTTTGATTGTAATATATGTGCTTCAGGATACTATTCTAGAACTTAAAATAAACTATTAGTTACAAAAAACAATATAAAAATGGAACTAAATAAATAAAATTTTTAACAAGATTTTATATTGTTTATAAAAAAATGAACTTTAATTTAATTTGGTTTCAAAAAATCTTCAGTCAAATAAAAGTAAAAACTAATTTATGCCCACCTTTGAATCTGGCAATGAGGGCAGGTGAGACGACCCTGTAAAGTTCCGAGAGCAACTCTCTTCTGCTAGATATGACGGCTTCGAGGCACTTGGTGGCTGCTCGACGCACTTTCCAGCTCATATCGTCGTCATCTGAGTACTCGTCTTCAGCGTCCTCTTCGCCATCCTCCTCTGTTTCCATGATTGCGCCTTCCCCATCCGACATGTCATTTGCATCATCGTCGTAGTTGTAATTTGGATCATACGTTATGTACATCAAGCAGATTTCTATTACCTGTACAAAATTAAAATTGTTTAAATATTTGTCTTAAAAATAAGAATTTCATTAAAATTATTATTGTATTTATAAAAAGATATATAAAGTTGATTTATTGAAACAGTAATTTATTTTGATAACGTTTTTCCTTCATTTTGATTTGAAGATTTTTCAATATTGTAAATGTTTTTCAAAATACATACTAAAGGTACTTACTTTGCCAATGTGAGGAGTGATTTCTTTTGGACACCTGTAAACAAATGCCTCAAAAGCTTGTAAGCAGTACTCCCGAAGTTCATCATCATCTTCTCTACTGTACTGGACAATCAGTGGCATAACTCTTTCAATTTGCTCCCCAAATCTGTGACCAGCTTGTCGACTATAAATAACAAAATTCAATTAAGACTTACTCAACTTATAATAAAATATTGAGAACAAGTTAACTGCGGAATATTTCACGATTTTAAGTGTTAATAAAAAATGTATAACTAAAATTTTTTGGTCAATGTATTAATTGCTTTAATACAATAACAAACAAAATTATCACATTAATAATGAAAGAATTTATCAAATATTTTTATACATGAGTCAAATAGCAGTTAACTTCTTAAGTAATAGACAATAAAAATAACAGCTTTTATAAAAATTCAGCAATAGAAATGAAACTGAAGAAAAGTTATATACTTATCAAAATAATTATAATTTTTTAATCTATTTCATTCAAAATTTCATATTTACCAAATAGAAGCAATGCACTGAATATATGTGCGGACGACATTGTTAACTTTATTATTAGCCAAGCCTTCAAGCAGGTGATCAAGTAATTTATTGTAAAGTTGGTTGTTGCTAGATGTCATGAGGTGACTAAGAGCGACAATGGTTCTTTTACGAACGGCCTGTCTCGGAGACGACAGCTGCGGTAGCAGCGCGGCCAAGATTACAGAGTGAAATGAAACCAAAAGCGTTCCAAAACGCGAGAGCAGGTCGGCGATTATATCGAGAGCTTCGAGTTGAACAGGCACATCTTCTTGCTGTAATTAAAAAAATTATTATCTTTTAGTAATGGTGGAATCTTTCATTGTATCAATCTTAATGATGTATATGTATTCAATCTTAGTAATATATAAATAATTGATACAAATTATTATTAAATTAAATGAAAATATAAATAAGGAATAATAAAAAATGTAATTCAATTATTGCAAGATTTATTTGGTCAACAAATTTTTGAAGATAGCTCACCTTTTCAATAGCAGTACTTAATCTACCAGTAATCCTTTTGCAAACATTAGCTGCTAAAGCACTTGAACCCAATGGGAGCTCAGCAATGACAGTTTTCAATCCAATACTAGAAATATCTCTGAGTTGCTCTTTGTCAGAAACCATGTTGCTACAAAGAGCATCAACAATTGTCTCAACCTGGTACTCCTTGACTTTATTGACCAATGGGCCTAAACTATATACAAAAAAAATAATGTGACTTGTATATAATATAAAATATAACAATAAAATTGATTGATATGACAAATAGTTACATACCATTTGACAGCAAGATTTTGAACTTCCCCATTTTTGTCTTCCAGCAATTTGAGAAGCATCTTGACTACTTTCCTCTCAGAATCATCGTCCAGCTTGATGTTATCTTTTTGCAACTCTGTCATCAGATCATTAGTTGCCATGAATCTGAAGTCCTTATCGCTGGACGTCATCTGCACACAGGAGAAAATTTTAATTTAAATAAAAATTAAATAACATAATTAAATCAAAACAAAAATACATATTCAATAGAAAAAAATATACCAATGCGCACATCTTTTGACACCAGGTCATTATACCCAGCAAATCCATACAATCATTCTGAACAACCTTTCTTATACTTTATCAATTCCAATAAATCAAAACTCTACATCATTTCATACACTCCTAAAAGCAGTGTCCATCCAGCCTTTTGGCCCAGCAGTTTCCCAACCCCAGCCTAGCGAAAAAGCAGCTAATAGACGAACCTTTTCCCAACTCTTATCCTCATCACCCAAAAGCCTTCTCCAGCATCCCAACACCCCCTTCATTATCCCAAAATAAGCCGAAAAGATCGAAGTCGGCGATCATAGGTTAGGTATCGCTACAGCCCGAGCCATCGCCCCATCCTCCTCATAGAGATATTATAGATGAAATAATTTTCGAAGTTTTTTTATTATATATTCAATATATAATCATAAAATTTTTTTCAATTAAAAGATTCTTTGCATTTCAGAACCCTTCTCTTTACCGTTCGAAAACACGCGCGAGTAGGCGAGCCAATAGCGATAGCGCTATGGTTTGCGCATGCGCGATTAAACAACGACAGAAAGAGGGCCGATATCTTTTCTCTCTTTCTATTGCTGCTACGGTTCCACTTACACGTCCCTCTATGTCTCACCTACTCTATAATATCTCTATATGATCCTCCAACCCTCAACATTCGCACTTGGTCTATCTTACCTTCTCGAAGAGATTGACAATGTTGATCTGCACAAAGGAGAACATTTTAATTTAAATAAAAATTAAATAAGATAATAATAAAAAAAAAAAAAAAAAAATAAATAATGAAGATAAGAAGATAAAGTTAATAACATTATAATGATATATATCCCTAGTATTGTTTTAATATAGAGAAAATAAATTTTTTCTCATAATATAATTTTTTATAATTTATTCTAATATAAGAATATTTCTTATTATGAAGATTCTTAAAAAGATTGTAATATATTCAATATCTACTAATCCAAGTGTATGAAACTATTTTATATTTTATATTTTATAAAATTTAAATAAATAAAATTTTATCTTCCAGGACAAGAATTGTAAAATGCTCAAAACAAATGCTGCACATGTATGCAGTCTATGACCGTGTGTTAAAATTAACTAAAAAACAACATTCTTTTAGGAAACTATTTTTATCTCGACATAGTGTAAAACTTGAATGGGTCCACTTGCAAAGAGAAAACTGTAACGTGGCATCGATAAAAAGTATTAAACCAACAGAAAAAAAATGTACCAGTGCCCACATCAACAGACAATATAGATCAATCTGATATATTTTTGACACCAGGTCATTATACCCTGCAAATCTATACAATCACCCCCAACATACTTTCTTATACTTTCTCAATTCCAGAAAACCAAAACTACATCATTTCATACACTCCTAAAAAAAGTGTCCATCCAGCCTTCCAGCCCAGCTATTTCCATACCCCAGCCTCTCCACAAAGTTTAGCCAAAAAAGGAGCTTCCGTACCTCCAATAGGCAAATCATTCGCCAACCCTTATCCTCATCACCCACAAGCCCTCACCAGAACCCTCGCCAGCATCCCAACACCCCCTTAAAACCCCTTCATCATCCCAAAACAAAACCGAAAATATCCAAGTCGGCGATCATAGGTTAGGTGTCGCTCCAGCCCGAGCCATCGCCTCATCCTCCTACCCTCCACATTTGCACTTGGTCTATCTCACCTTCTCCAGGAGATTGGCGATGTGGTACGACACGGAGGCCATCTTCGCAGCTTCTTCTTCTTGCCCGTCGTACGTGCGGCTTCAAAAACTCTCTCTCTCTCTCTTCTTCTCTCTTCCTCTCGCAGCAACCACAGCTATCTCAATCTCGCCGGCACACTGTACGCCGATATATACCTCTATACGCAAAAAAAGCGTACAGAGCTGCTGCTGCTGCTGCTGCTGCTGCGAAACAATGCGACGTCGTCGTCCGGCGGCCCGCGGCAGGGATAGCGAGAATTATACACACACGCACGCTCGCAGTTTCGCACACACGTATATATATGCGAACACTGGAGGAGGACTGAAAGAGACAGCGCGCGCGCAGCGCAAACGCGTCCGAACTAAGCTAGCACATGCCGTCTTTCTCTCGATATTCTCTGTTCCTATTTCGCAGAAAAATAAATATACTTATAAAGGTTTTCCCTGCTGGTTCGTAGACTACCGACTCTATCTGTTTGTCTGTTTATTACGCCGTCGTGACTCGTGCCCTGCACGTCGTAAATCAGTGCTTCTAAGTATACAAGTCCAAAGTGTAGGTATATCTATATATATAATTAGGTGTATGTTTCGCGCTGCTGGTGCGAATATACTTCACTTATTGTATTTGCCGAGGAGCTGGCGACGATCGCAGCGCATTTTTCGGTTCGCGAAAACCCCGCGCGCGCAGGCACCGCAGGGGAGATATATACCTATATAGCTTATACCTTAGACGAATTAATGCGACTGGACTGACATGTATATAATCGTCCTACGTCTATAGCCGCTCTCTTTCGCGAATTGCGTCGGTAATACGTGCATATGTGTGTGTGTGTGTGTGTGTGTGTTTCTATTTGTACGGAATACGGATGTATGATGTTGAGTGTAGTAAGTAGTTTTCGAATAGAACGATAAATTTCGAGTAAATAAATAGTAAAAAAGATTTTAAATTTGTTAGGTATAACCTAATAAAAAAACAATAACAACACACATCTATACATAAAAGTATGCAGACATCACGTTATTTGTTTTGAAATTTTAAGTCAGAACGAGAGCTGATCGGTAAGCTAGATCTCTAGCATGCCTCTGGTCGGCGATGATAAGAAATACAAATTTTTCGACCTCAAATGCAAAAATGATCAAAAATTTAGGACACCCGAAAAAACTTTGACATTCATGCTTACTTACCGAATATGACGATGGTTCATTTGAAATTCCATTTATTTTGTTATCTCTGTATATTTATTAGTGTTAGAATTTTGGCAAAGTTCAAAACTGTCCATAATATCAAAAAGTACGTCATCTTAATTTGTATTGAACAAATTTTAATTTT
Organism: Torymus sinensis; assembly: GCA_030522985.1. NCBI lineage: Eukaryota > Metazoa > Arthropoda > Insecta > Hymenoptera > Torymidae > Torymus > Torymus sinensis. Next base: position 9,532 of record JAPYZP010000060.1, on the reverse strand, counting down.
ATTACAATTTAAGTAATGCTTAAGGACGTTCTCCGACTCAAATTCATCAATATCGCAAAAATTGTGATTTAAAAATATTATTTATGATGGAAATCCTTCACGAGTCACTATACACTACTCCAAAAATAAAAAAAATGTCCGTGTAAGGTAAAAGGTGTCAATACGACATTTAAAAAAATAGCACTTACACGGTGTGAATATATATATATAGATATACAAATAACATGGAGTTTTTCTTTATGTTGCTAATGTAGCTGAAATTAATATCGCTCGCCATATTGAAAATTATACCATATTATTCCTCTTGATTTCTAGTGTTATGCCTTATATTGAAAAAAAACACAAATAAAAGTTTTTTTACAGTAAATCAAAATGTATCTTTTTCAACGAGCTGAGATACTTAGGGATCCCGTGTTATAACGCTGAAACGTTGAAGTCAGCTATTTCTATTTTAAATGGACGTGGGGCTTTGAACATGCATACTACTAAGGACACAAAATCAAACGTTCTCTGCGAGTTTCAGGAAAATCACAAGAAAATCGTTTTCTCGGAGAACGTCCTTAAAAGTAGATGTTTGTATTTGATAATTCCAATACTTACCATTGATTGATCAAACTAAATATTTCTTCAACACCTAATTTCTGTTTTATGGTAGTAAAGTGAATAAGCATTTGGAAGAGTAAAAAACTAAACTTAATAAGTTCACGTCATTAACTTGAACGAGAAAATGAAAATTTGTATAAAATATTCCGATGTTCACATTACAACTTTTCTTTAAATTATTTGTCCCAACAGTAAATTTAAAGAAGTCTTATAAAAATCAGATAATTACGCTTTTAAAAAAAACTTGAGTTTTGATTTCTACAATATTTTAAAATTTTCTCATTAGAATGTGTCAAATAAAAAAAAACTCCATTTACATTCATGTTATACGTGTACTCAGAATTTGAACGAAGAATTCTCCGATTTTCGAAAATTTCTATCCTTTTTGATGATATAAGCAATGTAAAGGCACTAAGATAATAATTTACTTTCTCAGTTATGTCAAAAGGTATTTCATCAAAGTTAAAACATTTTACTTTTGTTTGTCAGTAATTTCAACATTAATTTAATTATCTTTATTTTTTAGGTAATTAGATTAGTTTTACAACTGTGACACAGTTATAAACTTACACACCGAACAACAACTTTTATTAGTTTATTTAGATTCATCATATTTTTTTAAATACTGCGAAGTGAAGAATGCATAAGTCTTTTTTTTTAAGAACATTTTTCTTACTTCTAATCCGCATAAGTACTTGAATCGTATTGTAAACAAATTATTAGAAAAAAGGAAAGAATGAAAAACTTAAAATATTCAATGCAAATTAATCTTAAAGCCATAAATTTTATTATAAACTAAGAATAAATAACCAAATTTTTCGATGATACTTTTCTCAATTCATTTAAGATATGTACATATTTCATTGGCAGTAGCGAAAAATCTTCGTCTTGTGCAAAATATACTACTTGGTTAAAAATAAGTATATGCTGAAAAAACGAAAATGGTGAGTGCGGAAGAAAGCAATAAGGTGCGAGGCTTGGCGTGTGTTCAAAAGTGTGTGCAAAACGAAATGAGAACAAAACTGAAATTATGTAAAATAATTTATGTATGTATATATAACTATGTATATATATTACATTAGACAGGCTCACTGAAACGCAGTAATATGATTTAAGATTACAATGCTTTGTTCTTCTTTTTCCATCATTTTTCTTTTCTTCCTTGCCACTCTCACGATTGAGTGCCGGAGATGTGAATATGATCGTGTGTGTAATGAAATATATTTTTATTTTTTGTCTGTTTTAGTCTTTTTTTTTGTTTATTTTCTAACACTCAAACGTTCCCTTAATACTGAAGCACGTAGGTTTATTTCTCTCTCAAAAAAAGTATGTTTATATAAGATAAAAGGACCGAATCGTACAATAAGTTACTTAAAAATAACATGGTTTTCTCGTTTCTTTTCTGTTTTGTGCCTGCAAAGTTAGATTAGAGAGAGGGAGAGAGAGAGAAAAATTCAAGTGCCCAAAGCAGTTTACGCGCACGCAATACAAGTAGCCACGACGTACAGCGTTTGTTATGATTAATAAATATTTAATATTCAACTTAACGGCAGCCCCAGTGCCTCTCTCCTTAGATTATAATTATTATTACATTTCGATGCCGCGAGGCGTCAAAAACACTTTCAATAAAAACGCGTTTAAACAGACGAACATCTGGAACAAGACGCGCCCGGGAAAGGACTGTACAAATCGCGTGTAATTCTCTCGCCGTACTTTTTCTCAGTACACACAAACACAGTCGTACGCGATTGTGTGTCATACAAAAAAATACACAATCTTACACGACTCTGTAAAATCGATCCGACTGGTACAGGCTTGAAAATTACGCACGATTCATTCGACAACCTTATGTCAGTGTCGTTTCCCGGGTCGCGAATCAACGCGCGCTCTTTGAAACAAGAGCCGCAGCGCCGCGCATTCTTTCTTGTTAGTTACCACCGATTCATTGGCGCATTATCATTCCATCTTCGATTATTCTTTTTTTCCACATTATTTTTGCTTTTTTTCCTTTTCTGAATTTTTTCAATTAGCTAAAACGTTATTTTTTTAGGAGATTTGAGGAATTTCGAAGTTGACGCTAAGTTTCGCGGACTGGGCGAGCTTGACGATAGTGGAGAGCTTCACAGCGATACGGGCCGCCTCGTCGAGGTCGTCTATCGGTACGATTTTCAGGCCCGCGGTGGCGATAAGAGCTTTGGCCTCGTCGACGTTGGTTCCCTATGAAGATTAATTTTTTGAATTAACAAATGTTTAAATGTATTTTTTCTTTTTTTAGTATTTTGGAAATTTATTATTCTTACCTGTAGTCTAACAACAACGGGTATTTTGAGGTCAAGCTCTTTTGTCGCAGCGATAATACCCTCGGCAATGACGTCGCACCTCATGATACCACCGAAAATGTTGACCAGCAGCGCGTGAACCTGAAATATTTCATAAAGTGATATTCAATAAAGTAAGCTCACATACTGTCGTATACTTATCAACGTTTTTAAATTTTCCATATTTATTAATATTCACGGTTATTTATGATATTATTAAATAAAAATTGATTTTATTTAGAACCATTTACTGATTACTTAATAATCATTCGTTCAAACTTTTATTTACTTAAACGGTTTACATATCTAATATTTAGATACCAGTGAATACATGTTTTCTTTTTTAATCATGGGATAAGTATATTTTTAAATTTCTAAATGAATAATTTATTACCTTGGGATCAGAAGTGATGATTTTGAAGGCCTCCTTGACGGCGGACGCGGTGGCGCCGCCACCGACGTCGAGGAAGTTGGCCGGCTCACCGCCGTGCAGCTTGATGATGTCCATGGTAGCCATAGCGAGACCAGCACCGTTGACCATGCAGCCGATGCTGCCGTCCAGAGCGATGTAGTTCAGCTCGAACTTGGCGGCCTCGACCTCTTTCGGGTCCTCTTGCGTCCAGTCGCGCAGCGCGAACAAGTCTTTCTGGCGGAACTCGGCGTTGTCGTCGAACCTGCACTTACAGTCCAGCGCGAAGTCTGAAAATAGGATGCTCGTGTTATGATATTGATTAGACTCTCATTGATTGGTGTTAGATGTTAAGTTTTCATTTTCATGCTTTACAAGAAGAAATTGTTTGTTTTTTATATTTATGATTTTTCTCTATACTTTTTACAGATAAATTCTTACAACATTATATACTATAATTCTCGCGATAAAGTTATCTTTAAAATATTAATTAATAAAGATGATATTTAATTGTACATCTGTAACGTTAACATCACTTCTTAATGGACTATTTCTAATCAGATTGCTATACTCTTATAAAAAGATTCTGAAAATAAACCAAGTGAAGAAAGAATGAAAGGTTGTAACGCGAAAATAACCCTTCGGGGGTCAAAGCTTTGGCGACCGAATTCCCTCTAAATTTGACATCAAGGTCAAGGTCAAGGTCAAACAAAAATCATCATCAAACATTTTGAATTTTGACCTTTAACGCCAGACAATCGATATTCGCAATTTTTCGATACAACATTTTACTCGACGAATGAATCAATGAACCTACATTTGCCGTTGATGTCCTCGGCGAGGGGATTGACTTCGATCAACAGCGCGTCCTTCTTCACGAACAGACTGTACATGTTTATGATCAGCTGAGAGATGTACTCCTTCACGCTTTCAAGTCCAAGCTTGACGACGATCTTGTCTGCCTGCTCCTTGGTGATGCCCTTGTTGATATCGATGGGCTCGTACATGATGGCTTGGGGATTGGTAGCGGCGACCTCCTCGATGTTCACGCCACCCTGGCTGGAGGCGATGATTACCGGACCGCCAAACGCGCGCTCCATCATTACCGCGAGATAGTACTCCTTGCGCGGGAACATGCGCTGGGTGACCATCACTGCGTTGCATATCCTGCCGGCCTCACCAGTCTGTTTCGTCACCAGGAGCTTTCCCAGCATCTGTGCGGACAGCTGTTTGGCCTCTTCCGGGCTGGAATGAATAATGTGAGATTTTATTAGTTTGTTTGGTAAAAGCCCATCTTAAAAAATGGCAATGATGTCCATATAATAAGAAATACAAGTAATTGTAAGTCTTAGGTTTAATAATAATATATTTTACAAAAGTTTATGCAAAGACTGTTTATATATTAAATTTATGAATTGATTATAATAATAAGATGTATAATATATCTTAATAAAGGAAAAATATGTATCATTTATAAAATTAAAAATAAATTTTTAAATTTTAGTTTAAAGAAGATTAATCAAATCAATACTATGTACATTCCACTTTTCAAATTTAGATGGAAAAGTGACATATCAAGATAAGGAAGTTCACCTCGGGTATGTTGAACAGATCAGTCATCTTGAAAGTAGGTTATTGATCAAATATAGAGAAGTTCAAAGATTTGTTTAGAGCAAGAAAAAAAATAAAACTTGATAAAAAATTGTATTTGCTTTAATTTTTAAGTTGCAATTAGATTGTAATTTATATATTATATATTATATATGAAAGAAAAAAAAAAACATAATTCTAATTGAGAAACGTTTTTACTTGTGCTTTAATATAAGAATAAATTTAGAATAGTTTATATTGCAGTCATAAATGTTCAGAAAGTAAAATATAGGACTTCTATTATTTGAAAGCTAAAACTTCCTTTACTTTAACAAGTATTTAATTTTAATTGACATATTTATATTTCTTTCAACTGTCATATTAACATTGTTCATCAGTACAGTAACTCTTAACAATTTAACTTTTCAAAAGAAACTTTTATCAGAACATACAAAAAAATGCCATCTCTAAAGGACCCGTGACTAACTTACGTTTCACACATCTTGACACCACTGACATTGGTGCCCTTGAAGTGGCCCTTGCCACGGCCACCAGCTAAGACCTGTGCCTTGAGCACAATGTCCTTGCTCTTCAAGTCGGCAGCAAGCTTGGCAGCTTCCTCGGGTGTTTTTGCCACGCCAAACTTGGGTGTAGGAATTCCTGCCTCATTGAGAATAGTGTAACTGATGTGCTCATGTACATTGAGATTCCTCACCGGCTGCAAGCTGAGGGTGTTGCAGGCCAAGATCTGCAGAAGGAGAGATTGGATGAGAAATCATTGAATTTTGCTTATCAGTTGAAGAGATAATGAATGTGTGCGTAGATGATCAAAGTCTCGAGATCACATCATTGTTGGTGATAGAAATAGAATGCAATGGCATCGAACCAAGCGGCATTGACCTACACTTGTCAATCGCGTAAGACGCGTCGCGCGCGGGTTTCTCGCGACTTTGTTTAGGCTTGCAGAACATCACATCCGAGGTTTCAATCATGTGTTACGAAATCCTTTATTACTTCCTCAATCGTCTTTATGTTTTTACCACTGGTATTGAACATTTGCATTTTAAATCAACAAGTGCATTAGTCAATTTTCAAAATAAAAAAATCTAAAAGAACAATTTGTATTTTTATTGAACTATAAATCGTTTTTTAACGATAAAAAAAAAAAAAATTTCCAATTTTTTCTAAATTGATTAATGAAATATAATAACTTCAATTATTGAATTATATTTTGTAAAATGAGATATAAGTATACAGGTTCAAATTATTTTTATTCTTATTTTATGACAGTGAAACCTCTCAGTCATTGACTACATGTAGTCTAATTTCAAACCCAGAACTAAAATTACCTCATACTACACAAAATGATGACATAAGTGTAAACAAAAAAAGTAAGCACATTTTCCATATTCCTTAATTTGAATTAAAAATAGCATTCTTATATATTAAATCTTTAGATATTTATAAAAATTTTAAATTATTGAACTTGAAGTTTTAGTTTTATTCAATGTTAAATTATGCGTAAAATTTCATTGTCATCATATCAAAGTGAAAGTACAGGAGAGAAAAAATTGCAGATATCAATAATTAAAAAATAATCAATGCCATATCAGCATTTCTTTTTTTCAAACATTTTATATCACAGTGATGATACACAGGAAACAATTTCAATTTTTAATTGAAATACAACTTCATTCTGGTCAATAAATTAAATGCCTTTCCCCAATGACTATGTATCTAAATATATCCGCGTCTGACAAATTGCTTTTTAATTGTTCTATTTAATAACACAGTGACATAACATTATTATCTCGAGGCTTATCTTCAAATCGCACGCCACAAGCGCGCACCACCCTCCGCATTCGAAATTCTTGTTTATAATCGAATTTTTCGTCGTTTTCCTGACTAAAACCATACCCGAAAATCTTTCTCAAAAATCGATAATCATTGATTTCCCGAATGACACAGTCCACCCTCTTAGCCGTGGCAAGCCAAACAAGTGTCACCCTTTCTCTCTCTCTCTATCTCCCTCTCACTCCAATGACAAGTGTCTCGCACGCGGTGGCCGACCTTTCGACTCTCTCTCTCTCTTTGCTTACGTAAGTAAACGACGTCGGCGGCTATTCTTTTTTTGAGCTTTTTCTCTCTCTCGCTCTCTCTCTCCCATTTTGCGTGCCCGCGTGAATACGCACTAAGTAAGTATTCCTATATATATTTCTCTTTCTCTCGCATCGCTCGCGTCGTCAGGGTACAAAGTACGCGCGCGTGACCCTGGCGCTCAATTTAGCAGACTACGCGCTCGCTCTCTCTCTCTCTTCCTCACACACACACACACACATTCACACACGCACGCATATATACGTATACCCAGAGGCACAGAGCCGCGCCCGCTTATCACCGCCCTAAACCTTCGTCGAACCCTTCCTCGCCACTCTCACCGTCAGCCCAGAGCCCTCGGTGGCTATCCTCCACGTTGAATCGTGGCACTTACCTTGGCGCCGTTCAGACGGCTGAGGCTCTCGATCGTCCGCGACAACATGGTGGCCATCTTGGGGTGTCGACTGGTCTGAGGTGTGTCTCTGGTATCTGGTGTGTATGCCGCCGCGCTCTGTGTGTACTGTGCTCACTCGGCGCTCTGGTCTTTGCAACTCGGCAAGCGCGCGCCCGCCGACGAGAAACACTGTGCTGCTGCTGCCAACAAGGCGATATTCGCTCTCTGCGCGCGCGCGCGCGAATTGTGCCGGCGCCGTGACCGTCGCGTTACCCGCGAATTTTATGCGTGGCAAGTGCGTGGATAAGTAGTGTTGTAGCCATGATACTTAGCTGCGGAGGTTTTCGAAAAAGTGCGACCGGTACGAGGTGGATTCGCTCGCTCCGAAAGTAGGGATATATGTTTGAATAATAAGTTCGTTTTAGATGGAGCAGGTTCATACTTTTTGTACATTTCAAATTTTAAGTACAGGGCATCCGCAATTGAAGGGTTTAGATGCGAAGAGTTTGAAATCTATTTGGTGTCTATAAGACTCGTTAATAAGTGTTCGAAATAAGTTGTACAGTAGTTGGAAGTTAGAATGTAACATTCGAAAATATTATATATATATCTTTCTAATTTAAAAATTCAAAAAAGTGTATTCGAACTCAATATGTTATTCCGGTTGACGTGTGGTTTTTGACTGCATGAGTAATCGGGAGGTCTTATTACTGAGAACAGAAAAGTTTTGCAATACAGAGCCTTGTAAATCAGAGGTGCGGATATCTTAATTGACGCGGATAGCTTTAATTAATTGGTCGATAAGCAAAACTATGTACTTACTCTCGTCGCGGATTCGTGATTTTAAGTGTGATGTTTATTAATTGGTTTGGAGTGGTAACAGTTGGCTTATAATAAAATTTTATGAATTAAAATGACTCTGGAAGTTTATTTAACTTACAAATACATGAGTAGGAAGTAGTGTAGCATTATAGAAATACGCTGCGCTTTGAATCGGAGCGAACGGACACACGCTGCTCCGAAACAATCTCAGACCTATTTTCTCATAGACCAACGCGATTATTTTTCTCCGAGGGGGTGCCTTTCGCAATATGACAATAATCGTCCAGCGCAGCTCGACAAGCCTCCGATTTTGCGCAACTCATTGACCGGACAAAGACACAACTATATAGCAGTGGAAATGTTCCGCGTGAATTGCAAAACAGACGCCGGAGACATTACAAATTGCACAAACAATGAAATCGATTAGAATTCTTTGAATAAAAATGTAACGTTACGCGAGCCCTGTTTATGTCATAAATATGTCTAGCCGTCTGTCTTACCAATGTCAGGGTTTACCTATACTTGTATACTTGCGAGTATAGAATTTTCCGGGACCGGTTAGACGAGCTTGCGGTAGACTCAGGTGTTCGTATGAGGTGCATGAATGGAGCGAAAGATAAAGAATGAATTGGTGAATGAAATTTAATTTATGATTTTTACATTGTTATTGATTATCACTGTCTTCATACATATTTATGATTTATGCGATAACGGTATTGTTGTGTGTATGCACAGAATTGTTGATGATACTTTGTCAAAGTTCTTTTACGATTTCAATTGTTTTTCTTATAGAATCATGGCGATTAAAAACTCAATTATTTAACTTAAAAAAATCCAAAAAATATTTAATATAAGTACTTGAACAATTAAAGTCCCTCTCTTAACAGTGACAACCATCAAGCTCAATAACGCGAACCACCCGGAAATCCGTTAAATCCACCGACCTAAAAAAACGGCAATTCCGTGACAACCCTTCACTGTTCCTTCTCTCCCTCTCTCACAATCTGCACATCTGAGCATACTGACCGTAAATTACCGTCAGTCTCCTCTTTCTCATTGGCATACCTCGTGTGCAGCAGCGCTGCCGCACATATAATACTCCCCCACCGCTTCCGCAGACGGCGGAAGCAGCGGCGACCGCGAGCACGCGCTCAGAGCATGACAGCTGAGGCGCTACAGCTGTTCGCGTGCTGTGTGTATGTATATATATCGTATGACGTGTGCTGCAATGCGATGCCGATATACTCTTGTTGTGCGGTACGAGCTGTGCTGAAGGATGCGTGAAAGTCGAGCGCCAGC